>CABFWB010000296.1:96892-116170 GCA_902151455.1 Timema bartmani
TATTATTATTATTATTATTATTATTATTATTATTATTATTATTATTATTATTATTATTATTATTATTATTATTATTATTATTATTATTATACTTACTGCTTCATTTTAATTAGATTTTAAAGAGCCAGTTAGTAACTAAAACTGGTGAGTGATTAAAGCCTGGTCTTTTACTTTTTAACAATGGCCAATATGTTGAGGACGTTCCTGTTTGGTATGAAATTTGCACCCCTCCCAGTGGAAGCTCGTGTATATTAGCACACATGCACGTGAACGGCCAATATTTTGATAAAAAAAATTATACGCTACTTTAGTTTTAAATAATGAATTAGTCCATTTAAATCTACTTGATAATTTATTACCCTAAAAAACTATGTTATTCTATTGTTATCAGTGCTTTTCTGGGGAAACGTTGGCAACTGTGTCGTTTGTGAGCGCTAGAATTATTTGTTACAGTTGAAGTGCAAATGCGCATGCACATAACAGAATTACGTTTCATCTTATAGAGATTTAACTTGGGGAAATGTGTGCTCCGTTGCTGTGAACATTTTAGTTTTTTGACTTTCTCCCACTTATTACAACCCTCGAGAGTCAACCAATCGGGATAATCCAAGAAAACAGGGAACTGTGACCACCATGATTCCGTCTAGTCACTATTCAGTTGAGAGTAGGTAACCAAGAAGTTCATACGAATCATTTTACGTAACTGTCTTTGTTTTGATTGGTTATTCAAGAGTGTGGTTTAAAAATATATATAACGATACGTTTTTTAAACCTTGTGTCACCATACATAGAATATAATTATTTAATTTATAAAATGCATGCTAGCTTATGTAAATAGACATAACATCGTAGTTTTTTGTTTGAAATATTAATTATTTCAAGATGAAGACACATATTCTAAATAGTGATATATTAATGTAACAGGATAGTATAATAACTAAAAAACTAGGATCTGATAAACCAAGTTTAATTTTAAAAGTTTGCAAAACAAAATTTTTTTTGCTATAAACGCAATTCTAGGCTAACATTTACTAAAAATATTTTTGAATTTGTGGCGGTCATTCAATTAAACGGGGTATAGTTTACTTTGCTTGACCTTTTATAAAGAGCTAAATATGTGAACATTAAAGCATGGCTAGTCAAACCATTTCATTTAAGCGAGAAAAATGTATAGCACTAAAATTCACATTTCCACAATAATGCCATTATTATCAGATAAACGTATGTACTCTTCGTTCAATCTGAAGAATAGCGAGATTACCTTGTCTAGTTCACTATGGTGTCGCTTTGTGGTAGGTAGATCTAAACAGTTACCCTTTACGTACGTAAGTAGGCCGTTTTATACGTTTGCATGTGCTATGTTGATTTAATAGAATTTTATATGGGTCGCTATCCTCATGTTGGTATTGTATTGATATAATCAAACTAAATTTGTATATATTTGAAAAATAATTTTTCATTATAATCTTAATTTAGTGAACACCCTAGTTTTTACATCACCAGCCACCGTTTCAGATAACTTTAATTGGCTAAACAGAAGGTCAGTAAATATAAGGGTCTCGGAAATCCGCCGTAAGGAGCCTTTCCCTTATTTCATAACTTTGGGGTGTGGTCCTTCTAGACTTTAATAATGGGGTGGGGGGGCGGGGAGGGGGGGTCCTTATCAGGAGTAACCAAAAACAGGAGAGTTAAACACTTCAAAATATCTAAGACGGAGGTAAAATCTCCTTCAATCTGACTTCACCAAAAATCAATTTCGCATCTTCAAAACATTTATAAGGGAGAAGAAAACTTAATTATAGCGATATCAGATTTGAAATATCTCCCCAAATATGACACATAGTTAATTGGGTTCACTCGGAATTAAAGATTGAGGGGGTCTTCCTAACTATGCAATTGAACATTTTAAGGTCTTCACTAGAAATATTCATTAAATTTATGGAAATGTGAACTCGGGAAATACGGTCGATTGCTTTAATCTTAACCTAATATGATTCCTGTGAACTCCCTTTCTTTTCAAACCGGTTAGTTGTCCTTACCTCCTGCTTGCAGATGGGGAACCTCTCTAGCTTGTAGGGCTGGCACCCAAACCTGGGGTGTGGGCAAGGGTATATGGGGATGTCCGGAGGGCACACGGGCACGCACACCGTCTCCGTCTCTTTCACGGAGGTCACGGGTACCGGGACTGGTGGAGCAGCAAGGATTGCAGGGGTTCTGTACCATCACGCACTGGGTCTGGCACTCTCGGGTCACCACGGGCGGCGAGCAGCAGGGGAGACATGGCCCGCAAGATCCGCATGGATCACATGGCCCACAAGCACCGTATGGAGGGCAAGGCCCACAAGGTCCGCAAGGCACACATGGCCCGCAAGGCAGGCATGGCCCACAAGGTCCACAAGGCTCGCATGGTCCACAAGGATTGCACAGGTTAGGTGGGCTGGAAATCAATGAAAAAGGAAATACATGTGTACTAGGTTGAAGCCTATTTCACAATGCACAGCGTAGAACAAAGGGAATTTGACATTAATATATTCTTAACGCTTAAAACATTTTAGAATGAATTGTAACACGCAATTACTGACAGTGGGTCAATGACACAAAATAATATGGTCTAACATTAATGCAAGGGTCTTTACTTAGAATAGTATATAAAAGTATTCAATTTAGGAAGTTGTATCAAATGATTTCTGTAAAATTATACGGGAATAGTAGCAAAATACTGATATAATTAATAGCTCATTATTACTAGTGAATCAGCAGGATTCGGCCGAATTTGGAAAGGAGTTGAATACGTTGGATTCCACTGATAATCTCTATTTTGGCATTACCTCACCAATCCTGGGTGAAGGTTCAGCTCCATGATTGTCTCGAAAGACCAAAAGTATCATATTAACCACCATATTAACCATTAATATTAACCACCTTATTTACTATTAAAAACAAGTATCAGTAAACATCCTTTGTGATAAATGAATCTACAATGTTGGAAAAGTTTAGTATAAATAATATTAAATAAGTGCAAGCCAAACTTAATGACACAGTTACTTAGACCTACTTTCGCGTACACGCTTTGGTGATCGAATAGTCAAAAGCCCGTCATTTAAGCAATAGATTGGGGCTGCCAATGACTAGAGGATCGAGGTTAGAATCCCAGTCGTGTGTTCTGAAGGTAGTTTTTCATAAATATATTTCCACTCTCCTTTCATATAAATGTGGGTAAACTTCCTCTAGATTAAAAACCTTACTCATTCCCTTACACATCAGCCTAATTAGTACATATTCGTATCGCCCTTAAATGTAGTAATTTGCAGTGTTATAAATAAATGCATTTATTCATTCGAGACACTCTCAATACCTTTAAAATAACACTAATAATATAGTAAAATGCTATCAGTTGACAGAAAATATTTGTTTGCATTTTCTAAAAGTGTCTTACTATTAAAATTCTACTTCAGCTCCCTAGGTATGCACTTGACTGTTGGATAGTTAACGAGTTTACTTTCTATTTAGCAGCACCAATTATGACACGCGACTAAGCCTAAATGTAATAAGTAATAACATACGTGGAACCTAGATACATTATATTCTTCAAACATTAATAAGCTTCCTGTAAAATTCTAGTAAAATAAAAAACTTTTACCAGCTAAGATTGTTGAGGAAACGATCGAATTTGCAAAGCAATTCTTGTCTTCTTTCACTTGGTGAGCAAGGCATCATTTTCTATTTCCTGTCCAAAATTATTTTTTTCTCTTGAAAATAAACACAAACTTAAAAATTTTGAAATAAAAAATCCTAAAAAATAATGAGGTAATAGCTTCGGGCCACCTGGTTCGAGCCAATTATATTTATTGATTAGGTCAGATTCCCATGGAAACCAAACAAAGTATTTCCTCTCACAAAAAGATGTGTGTAACAAAGGCAAATTTGTGTTTTAGCTTTCTCTATGAAGCTAAGAGTCAAATAATTTTTACTTGAAACTTAAGGTTCATTTATACTAAAAACAAAACTTGAGAAAACTCATCCCAGGATCGGTAAGTCACTTGTTATAGAAATTTGAATTCTATTCCTAGTGAGGGGCACAAAGAATTATTTGTAAAATTGGTAATATCATCATTAAATATTATTTATACTTAGTTAAGCTATGGTACTAGAAACTCGAAAATTCACTACTGTAATTACAAAAGTACGCCACCTATCCTTATCTTGACCTAGTTTTATCCAGTCCACCTCATGACATGACATCATATTTCTTTCATATCCATTCTAGTGCTATCCTCCCATCTCTGCGCCTATGTCTTCCTAATGGTCTCTCACTAATGGGTTTGCCAGTCAGTATTACCCCGAACAAGATTCTAGAATCTCTCATTCACGCTGCATGTTCTTCCCACCGTAAGCTATGAGACTTGATTATCCTAACAACGTCGTGTGATGAGTTCAGGGTATATAACTCGTCATTATGTAACCTCCTCCACTCCCCGGTATCCTCATCCCATTTTAGACCGAATATCTTCCTAAGCACCTTGTTACGAACACCCTAAATTTGTTTTTATCATGTAAGGTAAGGCTGGATGCACACTGCATTGAACATTGTGGTAAGACACGATGAAACAACACATTTTTGTGTCATCTTATGTGAAGCTCTCTTTGTTGCTTGTTTACAAATGGAGAGGTGCACACTGAATGGAACATGATAAAAAAAAACAATAACACGTGCTTACACAAATCAGCCATCTTACCCCATCTTGACGAATGTAGAAAGTAAGAGCGAAGAAACATATTATATCGTGTTTAGTTCCATCATATTTCATGATCAAAACTACCTTCAAACAAATTTGTTCCATGACACAAAAACATTTTTGTTCCATCGTGTGTTAACACAGTGCAGTGTGCATCTAGACTTTAAGAGAAAACGTTTCACACCCATAGAAAACGACCGGTAAGATTATTGGTTTGTGTATGCTGAGTTTTACATTCCTGGACAGCAGGCGAGTTGACAAACTTACTGACCTAGTAATAATAAATTGGGAGCGGGATCAATGCGTCAAGTCACAGTTAGATAATTAAAATAGGACGCTTTATGACAAAAACTTGTTTGGATCAAATAAAAAAAATATTAATTCAGTAGATACTTTTGGTTTGATTCTATACATATTGTAATCTCAACAGTTACTGAATATGTAATCATGAGCATTGTGGAATGTTACCAGTAACTTTTTTTAACACCGTGTCTTACTACCCGTTTGGGTTATACGCTTTTGTACTAAACACGCTAATGGTTTTAGGTATTAGAAAGGTTATAATTACAGGTAGTGTACTCACATTTGCGTGTAAGGAGAGTGTAAAACAATTTTGGAAAAACTATCCTCAGTATACCCGACCAAGATTTTAACTTCGATCTCCCTGTCATCGGCAGTATATTCTACTGCGAGGGTAGCGCGTTAGACCATGCGGCCACCGAAGCTGGTAGTAAACGTTTTGATTGAAATAAAATGTCTTAGTCAAATAAATTTACACCCTATGACAAATAATCACAAATAGTTGTGAACACATTGTGTAGAAATCTTAATGAAATGTTTCTAATAGAATCATAATAATTATGTCAGCAATCTTGCGATTGGTTTCTTTTACCTATCATGGGCCACATTTTTTACGTCTTTGTACTTTCTTCTGTTAACATCATCCGCTATCTGCTTCATGTAATCCAGTCTTAGTCTTCCTCTTGATTATCTCCTTTACACATATTCTATAATTATTTTCACCAAGCTCTATTCTTTGCTGTATATTTTTTTATGTATTTTCTCCAAATAAAAATCTCTCTTTATTAAAACTGAAAAGTTTAACTTCTTCTCACTCCACCTCAATAGAAACTCAACCTAGATAATTTATAGAACAATTTAACAACAACCAATAATAGCTCCTAATTTCCCCTTATTTACTGAACATATTTAGATATCGAGCTTGGTTAGCTCATCGAAGCAGACGCAGTACCAATATGGTTAAATTATTGAAACTAAAGGTATTTTTCTAAGATTATACGACTCTTGTTTTCCATTAGGGTTATAATAAAACCACACTAAATCATTTAAGTATATAAGGTGGAAAAAGTTAATTTTAATCAAATACTAAAACAGTCCCATATAGTGAGGGTGGGAAACCACAATATCTTTGGAGACGATGGTGATTAAACTTTGACCTCCTGGATTGGAGCAGCCACCTGGAGTAAGGAGAGAGAACCACAATGTTGATATACATCTTTTTGGAGACGGTGGTGATCAAACATTGACTTTCTGGATTATACTTGTTACCAAGAGTAATTGTGGTGAACCACAACATAAATATAAAGCTCATTTTAGGCGATGGTGATTGAACTTTGATCTCCTGTATTGGACCAGCCACCTGGAGTAAGAAGGGAAAGCAACATTGTGGATACAAATCATTTGGGGATGGTGTTTGTCAAACATTGACCTACTGGAATAGAGCCCCATCATTATAATCACCCCCTCTATCTGAGGGTCCACTCACCTGATCTGAGTTTCACATGCAGCAGGATGTGATGACACATGGAGGACACTGAGGGACGCAGCATTCCATCTTGCATGATCGCGGAGGAGCGTAGGGTAGGTAGTAAGGAGGACCCTGAGGGGGTCGTATCACAGCGCACACCCTCTTTGTGGGGAAACGAGGGGGACAAGGGCGCGGGCAAGGTGGGGTGGGCAAGGCAGGAGGCAGGCACGGGTCACCGGAAGGGCAGGGCAACCAAGGAGGTGGACAACAAGGGTCACAAGAGGCTGAGCAGCAAGGGTCACAAGATGGTGGACAGCAGGGGTTGCATGACGGGGGGCACCGGGGGTCACAGAAGGGCAGATCCTTTGTAGAACCTCCGAGGACGTCACATTCCCACTCGCCGCAAAAATTACGCCTGCAGTTGAGCACCAAACCCCCACGTTTACCGCACCTCTCCTTGTAGAAAGGCGTCGCCTGACAGCGTCGGGGTGTCTGGAACGAGAATGTTTTTAATTAAAGTCAGGGATATTTGCAAGCTTCATGAGCTAAAATTGTATCGTTAATATGTTCGTGTGACGAGATATTTGTTAGATAGGAGAACATTGACTGCTCGAATATCTCGATTACTTAGGCGGCCGCCTCGGTCAGCGAGAAAGTATAAATCGCTGTTAAGCCACATAACTTAAAATAAAATTATATTTGTCGTTTTCTGAAACTACTTCCCTAATCGTTCTAAGCCTACACTTCCTTTCACTCACAACATACAAAGGCTCTTTATCATGCCAATAAAAAAGAGAGAAAAGAAAACTACGAAATTTCTTATTTCAAGGCGAAGAGAAATGCTCGCTGCTCGTCTCAAATATCTTAGTATGTTGTGATCCTATTAAAAATGTACTGAATTTGTTAAAGGAACGCTAATTCTAGAGCCCTTTTTAATCTAACTCATAGCTCCACAAATTTGCTTAATAAGTAGTTGAAAATGAGGTACCGTAACACTTTCACATATTTATTTATATTAATAAGACTCAAACTATAGGAATTGTTAAGAAAAAAGAGCCCTGTTGGACTATCTAGACTTTATTTGGGCATATTTTGAACAAGTTGCGTTAGAGGTGAAAGTCTGTGCGGTAATTTCTCATCTACCGAGGTGTCCCCTTGAAATTGGAAAAAAAAGTTTCAAATTTTGAACCGGAATGTGTTTAAAAGCTATTGTGCTTTTTAATAGTGTTTTTTCTCCCGAGACAAATTTACAACCAAATCCCACATCATTAATTTAGCACTTAACTAAATAAATGAATGATTGAATGCCATAAGATCTACCCATTTTTTTTTTTCGCCAAAATAAACAAAATAATGTTTCGATAGATACGTCAATTTTAATTTTCTACACTTAGTTATATTAAAAGTCCATCAGTTCCTCTAACAAACATAATGGAATTTTAATGATTTTTTTTGTGAAAATAATTTGGTTTTATCTTATTCCATCACCAATATTCAGGGATTGTTGCCATTACACATCATCTTCATCATCATCAACAACTGTTTGTAGCCTGTGGCTGGGTCATTTTATTAAAATGCCTTAATCTTCAACTATCCTTCCACCATTTCCACCATTATTCCTCCTTTAATCGTTTACATTCTTTTCCTTTCACCTAAACAAGTTCTGTTATTTGCTCCTCCCATCTCTTTCTTGGTCTCCATTGCGGTCTTTTTCCTAAATACTTCATCTGCATCATTTTATTTGGTAATCTTATCTTTTCCATCCTCATTACATGCCCATACTATCTCAGTCTTGCTTCCTCTACCATCTAATGTGCCCCCTACATTCCCACTCTTTCCCGTATAAGTTCATTCCTAATCCTGTTTATTCTCGTGACAGATAGCATTTTCCTAACAAACTTCATTTCCATGACCTCCATTGCTATTAATACTGTGGAGAAAATTAAAATAAATGCAGCTGCTGCTGAAACTATATTTTGTTGGTTGTGGAAGGTAAGACTGCTAACTTTCAGGATAAGCGAAGTGTGCGTTACTATTTTATCGCGTTATATCGTTATCTTCATCGCATAGGACTACAGGTTTATAGAAACTGATTGATTGAGATCCCTCATCATCCCAAGATGACCTGGCCTTACCTCCTGCTTGCAGATGGGGAACCTCTCTAGCTTGTAGGGCTGACACCCGAACCTGGGGTGTGGGCAAGGGTAGATGGGGATGTCCGGAGGGCACACGGGCACGCACACCGTCTCCGTCTCTTTCACGGAGGTCACGGGTACCGGGACTGGTGGAGCAGCAAGGATTGCAGGGGTTCTGTACCATCACGCACTGGGTCTGGCACTCTCGTGTCACCACGGGTGGTGGGCAGCAGGGGAGACATGGTCCGCATGGTCCGCATGGCCCACAAGGTCCACATGGCCCACAAGGTCCGCATGGATCGCATGGCCCACAAGCACCGTATGTAGGGCAAGGTCCGCATGGCCCACAAGGCCCGCATGGATCATATGGCCCACAAAGTCCGTATGGAAGGCAAGGCCCACAAGGTCCGCAAGGGTTACATAGGTTAGGTGGGCTGTAAAATTGACAAAAGCCAAAATACTATCTAATCATAATCAAAAACACACCCTATACTGAATAATCTGACACCTTAGCTCAGTCGGTAGTGTGTCTCTCTGCTGAGATAAGGGTCCCAGGTTAGATTCTTGGCACGGGCAAAAAATGTATTATTGGTGAAATGTAGGTTCCCCCCTTCATAATAATGAATGAACGGCTGAGGGCTGAATGTTGTGTTTGTTCTAGATTTAAGTTAGCTTATAAGTCGTGTGCTGATATAATCGGTCGATTCAGGAAGTGCACGTCAAATAACTCAAATAAACTTTAAAAAAATTAGTATTCAAGAACATTATGTTTGGTGAAATATAGTAGGAGGCCTACCTATTTAGTTATATTTAATGAGCACAAAGCTCTTATAAAGTTACGCCTAACTATTAGAAGGTATAAAATCTCAACATAATAACCAGATGTACCATAAATCAAACTATATTCAAGATTACTGCTCTTACACTTGAGTTTTTTAATGTAAACTTTTTTATTACCTAAAGCCTACCGTAAATGTTAGTAAAATATGCAATAAAACCCCAAATAGAATGGTTTACATTTTGAACATTTACTAACCAATCAGTTGGCTAACCCTAGAATGTTAACACATTACCATTGATTAATTTGCAAATGTTGTTTTTGATGAATCCTTAAGTTTTAGATTGTAGCATTTTGGTATTCAAACTTTCTTTTGATATCAGAGTATATAGTACGAGATATACTTCAAATTTTAATATAAAATTATAATTACCAGTCTAGATTGTTAAGAAAACGATCGAAATTGCAAAGCAGCTCTTGTCTTCTTGCGCTGGGAGAGCTCGGCATTTTGTTACGTTACGGATTTGTTAACCTCTTAAAATAAACAAAAAATTTTGAGAGGGAAGGCCAAAAAAAATTAGGAAAAATTTCACATCACCCAGTTATTGCCGAAATAGCTATTTTATTATTGTTACTACAGTGTTATCATGGTAACCAAACAAACTAGACTGTTTATCCAAAGATCCATTACAACACGGATTGAGAGGACATAAACGATATATAAAGTATATATCTATGGAATTTAAGTCCGTATACAAAATTTTGTTACGTTGAATCAAACATATTAATTATGATATAGAATATCTTAAATCATACTTAAAATCTTTTATATTTATCGATTTAAAATAAACATCTTTGTCCAATCTTGCATTAATTTCAAACATAATATGTATATGCGTGTGTGCACACATATATGAAAACTTAGACGTACACTGAAAATCTTTCCAAAAATTTCAAGAATTTATCAAAGAAAATGCCATCAATTTTAGAAAACGATAATTTCCTTCGTTAACGGTTTATCGAGTTTTACAAAAACCTATTTTAATTATAGTGGTTTTTATTTTAAATAAAAGTGTTTACTTTGAAAATTTTCATATCAATAACGAAGCAGCATTCTAAATAGAATTTACATTAATCGGTGAATGTATTACCACTATTAAAACAGAGTTCCTAATGTCATAATAAAAGGAAGTTAAGGTAGTTCTGAAATTTCTGGGGGAAAAAAAAAATGTTGAGTTGTATATTTGCCAAAAAAAAATATCATGAAACGTTTTATCTTCCACTGGGATTTACTGCTAATCCCTTTGATTCGGGAAAGCAAAAAACTTGGCATTGAGTATTTTACCCTTGGGTGTGACTCGTATTTCCTGAACTATTGACGTAGAATAGGCCTAGTGTTGCAGTGCACTCGAAATTTTAACAATAAAAAAATTGTGTGGATCCACATCTGAGAGTTTATGTGGTATTATGGTATGGCGTAGGCTACATGAGCGTAATATAAGCACTACGCCGTCAAATGAGGTCTGAGGGGGAGGGGGGGCAAAAGATTTCCACGCATGACTCGGTATCCGATACCACAAAACCACAGCACCCTGCCCATACCACGTCTGGGGAAATTACCAAATTTGTTGACTCTTGATACACACACACACACACACACAGAGTTTTAGAGACCACATTTCATGTTTATGATAAGGGTCGAGCTCACTTGGACATTTCAAACTGAAACTGTGAACATTTCAATGATTGCTCCGGACGAAAACCACAACGTTTCTGCCCGTTCCCTACTCGCATGATTAACTTTTGTTGTGAAAAAGGGCTTTGTAAACTACCAAACTTTGGTTGAAGTTGTAACTAAAATACAAATAGAGTGCTTTAAGCTGGTCTATGAAAAATCTGAAATAAAAGTTAAGATAGACAGATATTTTATTTTGCCATCTCCAGTCTAGAAAATTGAGGAACCTTTTGTTGACCACATGACACCCTATATCTGCAGCTGCTGGCACTATCTTCGTCAAAAAGCGGTGGACGCTCGGTTGGTATAGCTGGCTTGTAGGCTGACGCCACAAAGTTTTTTAATTAAAGTTTGAGAACAAGTTGAGCAAGATTACATTTGTTTGCGTTTTATGTCACCATGATTTTTGTCCAAGCTATTAGGTAGTCATGTTTTAATTGATAGGATTTGAAAACATTTTGAAATTAGCAACAAATCTAGCTTTAATTTTTTTTTCAAGAAAACTTGATGCGATATAGAATCAAAAATGTTTCTATACTTCCAACTTTGTAATGACTTAAAGTGGTGACTGCGCCGTTTAATATGTTAGACTCTATTTTAGCACAGTGTGGATGTTTTGTCTCAAATCCTATCTGGGTGTGCTCGTGGTTTTGTTTTTGTTTTTTACCATATGTGATTTTAGTTGTAGTCATCTCATCCTCTCCCAACACTAAATCGGGTACTTTTCTTCAAAACTTGACTTATATATTTGTTTTTCAACTATATTCCAATCAATACAATCAAAATCAGGTTTATTCTCAATTAAAATACAAATTTAAAAACGTTTAGTACCCTGAATTTTAAATATTGGTAAAGGTGTCTGTTTCGGAAAAGATGACACCCACAAACAAATTACAAATAACAATATTAATGGCCCACTTCAGTGGCCGAACGGTCTAAGGAGTCACTCTTGTGTTAGACTGGCTTAATGATGACGGGGAAATCGGGTCTTATAAGGGTATATTTTTCTTAAATGATTTCCCACCCTCCTGGTACACAAAAGCTGGTATATCACCTCCAAAATACTTACTCATCCCTACCCCATTGGAGTATTAAACATACATGCGTGTAGCCAGAACAGAGAGTAAGACATGGCGATTAAAATAATAATAATAATAATAATAATAATAATAATAATAATAATAATAATAATAATTGAGTGTTCGACACCCTGCCTCGGTCAGTAAACGAGTCTTTTTTTACTGAACCAAGTCTCCCTGTTTAGATTATCGGCACGGATAAAAGTTGCTATTGTTGGTGAAATGTGGATTTGCCCCCATTTTCACTGAGATAAATTAATGTCAAAAGAATTGGGTGTTGCGTCTGTCTTAAAATCAAGCCAGTATAAAAAAGGTTGGAGTGTAAGGAACGCTACAAAAGATCAGTGTATTTGTGGTTTTTATAGAAAAACAATTTTTGTCCAAAATAAATAGAATATTGCTCCAGTAGAAACATATGGGTTTAATTTTCCTAATATGGTGATATCAACATTATTTGAATATCTCTCATAAGCATTGTGCTATTAGATGAGAAACTTTTAAATGAAGATAAAAAAGTTATCATTAAATTCAAGGACACTCTTGACAGTTATTAAAAGATCTGTTGATATCACCATGTGAAGAAAATTAAACTCCATGTTTCAACCTGAGAACTGTTTGATTTATTTTGACCAAACAAATGTTTTGATATAATAATTGCAAAATCAACTATCTTTTGTCGTTTTACTTACACTCCCACCTGAAGTCTGTTCAGAATGTACATCTTAAATACCATCTAGATAAAATATTAAATTCAAGAAAACTGTAATTACATTTCTTGTTGCTCTTTCAGACTCGAATAAACATCAATTACTTATAAACTACCATACTCAATTGTTCAACATCAGTAAATAAATAATTAGAAAGTTATATTTGATACCATCAGAGATTGAACGGTGCTCTTGAGAATCATCACAGTTTGATGAGCCACTTGCTAGACGTGTACCATAAAAGTTGGCAATATAGAGGGTCATGAAAATAAATAAAAGTCCTTTGAAAGAGCGAGGAAGGGTTTTGTGTACAATGTAGTGAAGGGTAGCTGATGGCTGAAGATCATACAAGTCGTAAACTCTGGAGCAATCTCAGCATCCTATCGCCACCACCACCACCACCATCACCATCATCATCATCACCCTATTTGCCGTAAATCAGCTCCGCGGACAATAGCGTCAGAGTAATGACCAATAAGTAGGTGTAACGACCGCTTCGTTGAGGGACTACGACCATGAAGCTGGTATGGATTGAGTTAATATTTCATAAAAAAAAAAGGAAAGTTTCACCGTTGGTTCCCCTTAATCGGGGGTTAAAGGGTGGCTGATAAATCAAAGTGTAACTGAAAGAGGTCAAATATTTGACGAAAGGTGTGAATTAACTGCTTGACGATGTGTAGAGCGGTGAAAACAAGGTGTAAGGTAGATTACTGAAATTATTTCACATCCAAGTTCAGTAAAGAATACATAAATGCTCTCATTCTATAAAAGTAGCAGCAAAGGCTGTTTGCCTCTCCCTGTCTTCTGATAGTTTAGCTGTTGATATCACTATGTGAGGAAAATTAAACTCTTTGTTTTTTACTGGAGTTATATTTAATTTATATTGACTAAAAATTATATTGATATAAACACTGTAAAATCACCGCACTCTTTTCGCATCCTCTACACTGCACCAAATTAACATAGCAATTTAAGGAACACTCCTATAAGCTTAATTTAAAGTTTACTTTGAAGTTGTTTGAATACATTTGATTAAAATATGTAGCCTTCTTTGTCCCCGCATTTTTGTTATTAAATTATCTTTGTGTGCTTTGGTATCTTCTCAGGATTCTCCTGTTTCACGTTATTCGAATGTGGGAAACAACTTTGACTAAAATAATATTAAATTGAATGAAAAATAAAGATTATTTTTACTCTCATTTTATTTTCATAGCAACTTAGTATTCAACCAGCCTGTCCAAATTTAATTACAATAGCCTGGTAAGGATTGAGGAAAATGGGAATTTTAGAGGAGATATACCCTTTATTAACCCCAAAAGATCAACCGCGTTGGTCTTGAGGTAAAGGGCTCGCCTCAGGAACCGATTTTCGTGGATTCAAACCCAACTGAGGTCAATCAATTTCTCTTGAGCGATAAAAATCCGTTGCGCAACTTCCTTCGGAAGGCAAGTAATTAAAGCCGTCGGTCCCGTATCGATTGTGGAATATAAAATAATCCTGGAAGGTATGTGAAAATACCTTTCAGGAAAAATTGCAAGGCCCTTTTGCATTCTCTCGCTCATAAAAATTCAGTGTGGAAGACAACAGGGCACTACCACACTTTCTGAATACCCCTAGAATATGGGGTTTCTACCAGATGGTGCAGGCAGCACTAACCAGCTGAAGGGCTGAGGGTGAGGCCAGAAAACCAAACTTCGGGTTGTTGTCATTCAACCATAAAAAGTGTTATTGCACAATTTTAACAAGTTTATTGTTAATTATAAGCTATAAATATTGATCACAATGATTTCAAATCATCACAGTCTACGAGTTATAAAAGGTCTAACTTGGTAATTTATGTTTTTGTGTAGCATTGTTAAGGTAAAGTAATTAATAAATGAGTTTGAAATTTAGTATAACTATATGAGGTGTACAGATTAAAATATTAATATAATTACTATAAATATTATTCATATTGTTATTAATAGATTATCATTAATCTTATTATTAATAATATTATAATTATTTCAATCATTACATTTGTTAATATTGTGCAGTAAAATTTTAATGGATGAATGACCTTAATAAGAACGACAAAATATAGCAAGCTTACACACGTTTCCGCCATGGCGTAGCTTGTAAGATAGGGCCAAAGTGTGATCCGACAAGGTGAGACTTCTACTTCTCAGGGTAAACGGACTTGACCTGATTTCACGTATGGTGAAAAAATATCACATAATACATCTGGCCGGGATTTGAAACTTGACCTCCCCGTTTCTAGAAAACAAGACCGGAGCTTGACGTGTAGTCTGCGTGGCCAGCGATGCTGGTGTTTATTATAACTAAGAAATTAAATGCCAAATAATGTTAATCAATTTCATTCATATTTTACTCTACTCTTCAATATAATTTAATATGAAAACGATATCGTAACAAATATATTAATATATAATTTTTTTTATGAAAGGATTCTGATAACATCTTAGTAAGGCTTTTTTTTTGTGGTCAATAACTATTATAAAAAGTATTCTGAAAATTGAAAAAGACACCTGGACACAGGAATCGAACCCGGGACCTTTAGCTTAGAACGCCAATGTTCTGGCCACCAAGCTATCCAGGAATCGTACCGTGCCCAGGGTTATTCTTCACTAATTTTTTTTTAATGAGTGAAGAATGACGATGAATGGGACGATTCCTGGATAGCTCAGTGGTTAGAGCATGGTGTAGGTACTAAGCCAAAGGTCCCGGGTTCGATTCTCGTATCCAAGTGTCATTTTTCAATTTCAGAATATGATATATTGATGGAGAATTCCTCATTATAAAGCATAAATAATAGCTGCGGCTATTTGATTCTATTATAAAAAGGTTTAGTGGCACGGTTTTTTAGAACCGCGTCTTACTATTCGTTTGGATTATATGCATGTGTACTAACTACGCTGGACTGTAATGTGTGAGGAATATAGAATTTAGATGAAGTACATCCACATTAACATGGAGCTATAAAGAGAGTGCATATATATATTTTTTAAACTCTCTCAATGCACCTGACCGGGGTTCGAATCGCGATATATCCGTTATCTGCAGTCCAGTCTATTAAGAGTGTTAAGCCTTAGGCCATTCGACCAGCAAAGTGAGCAATACTATTTTAGTTATTATAATTATTTTATAGGTATTAGTATTGTCTATCAAAAGTGACAGTTGGTGTTTACACGATTTGACGTATAAAATATAGTGAAACGGTTTCAATAAATGTATTAACTTTCATATACTGTTCCTCCTAGCAGATTTTTACTGTGGTCTATTTTTACATTCTCTACTTTCACACTGTAAAACGTTCGAGATGATACCACTGGCAATTTCCCCGTATCTGTATAGCTTCGTCAGACACGTACTGGATACTATAGTTATGTTTTATAGAGAGGATCTAGCCGCTTTGTTCTGTTCAGATCAAAAAAACAATATACCTTTTATCAAGGATAGCTTTACTTACTCTCCCGGCTCTCAATGGATCTGGCCGTAAGCTTGGGGGGAGGTGGTAAATACCAAGGATATAATAGAACATGGATTGCAAGAATTCCCTCGTTGTATCATCAACATCCATTGGTTGAGGTGAACAAGGCTGGCTTCTGTTAAACATGTTGAGTGAAGGAGATCCTATGGTGAGGAGAACTACCTGGCTACCATCCTAACAGGGGGTGGGTGGGGGAGGGAGAATACATGAGGTTAGATGCTTAGAACAGGGTTTCTGGAACTGTGAGGTACGACGGGATATCATGTGTGGCATGGCATCACTATAACTTTGAATAAATTGTTCTGTTCCTCAGTTATGATTAACTAAAATAAATAGATTAAGGTTTTGCTCTGACAAATGAAGCAATAAAAATGATAATACTTTTTTTTTTACCTAGTTTATCTGTATGAAAGGGGTTCCTTAGCAACGACCGGTATCAATACTACATAAATACTGGCAGCTACAAATGATCTTCGCCTATGTTTGACATCTATAAGAGCTGATCTGAACTACCCTTGTGCGAGAAAAATACATTATATTGTGTTCATGTATAATATCTAACATCGTTCTATATCTTATTATAAAAAGTGTTCACGTCATTAAATGTAAGGTCATTGTAAAAAATAATATTATATGGTTGGTTAGCTTTTAAAAATTTAAATATATTTTATGGTTAACAACTTTAACAAACAGTATGTCGTAAAATATTGTAAACCAATGGAAACATATAATCATTTATTTGGTTTTAATTTTATCATGAAAATACCCGCTTCGCTGGCCGCGTAATCAAACGCGCAACATTCATTTTATACTAGACTTTCTAAGACGGGTAGATCGGAGCTCAATACCGGTAGGGTGTATTGAGGGTGTTTTCTAAATGGTTCTCCACTCTCTCTCCACGCTAATGTGGGTGCATTTACTCTCAATTAAGCCTTCCTAATCGCTTACCCATTGCAGAAACAAGTACACAGGAGTATAACTCTAACGGTTAGTAAGATGCGGTTTAAAAAAACTATAAATATAATGAAAATCTTATTTGAAATGTATTTTGATAGTGAGGCTTTAACTACTAAAATCAATAATCAACTGAAGTTTGAGCGCAAAAAGTTTGATAGCCCAAAGGACGCGGTTACCAAACTCTTGGCATGTCGTTGATAAGCGCTAGTTTTCTTGACGGCCCGTTCCTGCGGGAAACATCTCAGTTTCAATATTTCTCGACAGAGTCGGTTACTTACAGTAAAATAAGGTAAATTTAACTATGAAAATGTGATGTTAAATACCTTTAAAATCAAACCAAATATTTCAATTTAAAGGAAATGGAAACTTGAGAATTATAATTTACATAATAATGTTTAGTCTCGATAATACTTTATTATATCAAACAGCTGCATAATATATTTCTAAGACACTTAATAATTAGTGTTATATAGTACCACTATGCGTTGTCAAATTAAAAAATAGTTCTCATATTTATGTTTATTTCAATTCCATGTGAAATTCAAACCAATCTTCTTAAGTGACTCGTCTGAATTTTTTTTTTATAAAATATATCAATTCTAGAATACATTAAATCGTTTGCTATGTCCTGTTGCGAAGTATATTTCTTCAATAATATTATTTTCTTAAGATAATTCTTTAAATTCGGAGAAGTTCAAGCATCACTGATTTCCCTAACAACGTGCGGTTAGCAAATGCGTTGAACTATATTAGTGTTACCAGCATCATGACTGAAAGGGTTAACCCCTAAGGCGGTAGACTCGCAGTGAATTTGGCTGCCATCGATGGGTACTTCGGGATCCTGGTAATCTCAAATACATTCACTTAGGAATATTTATGCACATTTTCTTATAAACTTATTTTTTCTTATGCTCTCCCAACGTTATTGTTAATTTTCCATAATCTATCATCTTCATGAGTAGTAATTAATTATTTTTTAAAGTTTTATTTGATACATTTAACGTGTACTGTCCCTAAACCGACAGATTATATCAGCATACGACTTATAACTAACTTAAATCTATAACAGACACAACATCCAACCCTCATTCGTTTAGTAATCACTGAGAAGCCCTTAACTATTAATAAATGTTTCAGCTGTAACAAGAATCGAACCCGGGACCTTTAGCTCAGTAGGCAGATACACTACCGACTGAGATTAGGTGTCTGTTATTTATATTAAGTCATTTTGAATGTAAATTCCGTTTACCCTGAAAGGTAATAGGCCTTGCCTTTATGTAAAAATGCAAGGTAAGCCTATTATTACTTTACAGAGTAAACGAAGAGTACAAATAGCAATAATATACTTCTTGTTGGATTAAAAATGTGTTAAGTACTACACAATTGTTTTCATGATCAAATTTAGACCCAAATTTCCACAATAAAAATATTATTATTTGAGAGCGTGACGTTGTTTCTAAGGAAAGGCTTGGTTAGGCCCACCTTAAAAATATATATCTTTTTTCCAGATTGTTTCTAATATTCATGTTATTAAAGCTCGTCTACTTTCTTTACCCGAAAGATGATAGGCTGTCAATATTATTTGCCGCAAGGCCTAACTAGGGTTGTTTATTTTTCTCTTTTTTTCCATGATTTGTATATTGTTCCATTACCTCCTCCCCTCTTTCTACTCTTTTTTTTATTTCCTCCCCTATATCGAGCCCTTCGGTGATGAAATGAAAGTTCGGAGATGAAATAAATAATCTCCACAGATTTCGATTGTCTGGCTCGCTTATATTGAAATGTTAACGTCAATGTAGCAAATTTATGACGGAAAATTTAACGTGTTTCAAAAAAGAGCGGAAATCGTACGCAACGAAAGAGGGTATGCTTTATATATATATATATATATAT
>CABFWB010000296.1:116473-146575 GCA_902151455.1 Timema bartmani
CAAAGTTATGGGGTATAGATCTTAAGATTAAATTTTAATTTTTTTTCCCCAACCTGGTTGCAAACCTTTTATACATAAGAGTATATGACATGGCCTAGAAAAGTTAAGTTTTCGTATGAAGAGTTTTATCTGAGAGCTAGAAAAGTTACTTATCCATACGCTATTATCAACACCTATAAAATAACTCTGATAATATTTTACTATATTATTAATGACGATTGTAAAAAAATAGGTATTTTTAAAAGGGTATTCCTACGAAAGTTTGATTGTAGCTAGCTTAATCTAAAGTAGCATTCTTAGCAAGTATCAAGGTAATATGGTAAAACTATGTGCACAAATATAGTCATTAATTTATTATTATTCCAGGTATTTAACGTACACTTTCTAAACCGAATAATTAAGCCTATGTAAGCATACGTCTTATAGATTAACCTAAATCTATAACAGACACAACAGCCAGCCCTCATGCCATCAATCCATCTGTGGTAAAGGAGAAACCCACATTTTACCAATGATATTTTTTTCGAACAAGCATGGAAACGAATCTTGAACCCTTAATTCAGCAGGCAGACAAGCTTTTGACTGAGCTAAGTTTTCAGACTCAAAATAATATTAAACTCCATCTTGGTCACCACCCAACATACCGTCAAAAACAGTAGTGGCTTGCCTTACCCGCTAGTGCAATGCATAGTATTATAAATTAAAATAGGATTTTTAAAGGGAAACATTAAACAATGAGATTTATAAAAAAAACATTATGTGTTGATAATGCCAATTAAATCGGTTACTCAAAATTAAATATAGTCTAGAATTTATTTTTTCAAATGAAAATTAAAACGGCTAGAAAAATGTAAATAGGAGTATGAAACAAAAATTGCACCTTTTTTTAAAACTTAATTTGACGTATTTTCTTAAAAGAAAATGAGCCTCTTAAAGATTTTATCTGGAAGTGCACTCAACAGTTTAATAAGAGCATTATTAATTTTTAATGAATTCACTATTTCTGAATACTCATTATATCATACATGCCATCTTTTTTTTTCTCCTACATTAGTTACTTTTACACATAATTAAAAGCTAACGTTAGTGATATTGAAATGTGTCAAAGAATGTAATGGATATAAACATGATATTATATTAGTTTTTTCGAACTAAAACTCATATTAGATATATTCGGTATCAAATCACACCTCCACGCCACACCCTCCACGCCACACCCTCCACGCCACACAACTTGTGTCTAAGTGATAAGGGGATGTTCCATCGCTTGAGCTCTTTTTTATTTAATATGTCTTAAAATAATTTATTCAAAATAAAATAAATATGAAAAGCAAACAAAATCGTTAGTTTAAAAGTAAATATGGATAATCGAGTTTCCTTAGAATGGGATATATTTTGTTATTATAAACAAGAACTCCCTAATAATTTCAGTGACATTTTATAGACGATATTATATGTGTTTTTAATTTTTAATTTTCTTCTCAAATTAATTTATAGTCTATCAAGTGTGAAATTGAAGCTCGTATGCAGAAAGGTATGATTAAGGTTGCTACATGGTAGATCACTGAGTTACGCAATATTTAAGAAGTTGTTTGATATTTTTAAATATTGTTTCCAATAAAATGTAGGAAAAAATTATTTGAATTCTACTGACCAGTTAAAAAAGTTTAAATTTTGAGATTAAAAAAAAATGCTTTACGCGAAAATGTGTACTTCCGAGATTAAAGCAAAAGGTTAGAAAGCTAAATCTAGTCTTCCTCATATTAAATAAAGTCATGTTTTGTTAAGGTCACACCATTAAAATTTTAAGATAATTTGGGATTGTTTAATAAAGTTTTATGTAAGTCATCAAACCTTTTTTAAGCACGTTAAACTTAAAATTTAAGCTGTTTAACTAGTAAGAACATTTTACTACATTTTGGGGAAAACAAAATTAAAATATATCAAACCCCTTCATAAATAATCCGGGATTTCTAAACATATACAACGCTTATAGTACTCAACTATAGAGCACCCTTAATTATAGTAATAATTATACTTACTATAATGTTTAACCACAACTCTAAACAAGATGAGTTTTTTTTTGTCATCATGTCTTACTATCCATTCGGGTTGTATGCTTATTTACTACACGCTAATGGGTTAGGGATGAGGAATGTTGAATTTAGAGAAAGTGTACCACATTTGCGTGAAAAAATAGAATGGGAAAATATTTAGGAAAAGCCACCCTCACTACCCACGACCGGGATTGAGCCACGATATCCCCGTCACTGAGAATATAGTATATTGCAATGATAGTGCCTCAAACCATGCGTCCACCGAAGCGAGTAAACATTCTGTTACTTACAATAAAATAAGTACTATCTGATAGTGGAATTTATAATTTTTGCCGCCCCTGAAATATCAGCTGATATCTATCTTGGAAGTTGATGTTTGAAGCTCATCATTCGAGAAGGTTCGACGAGAAAACAAGTCTATTAATTGGATTTGAAACCCCTCTTTGTCATAGTCTTGATGGAGAAAATTGACTTCTCCCTTCACTTTCCCTTCGACCGCCACTAATAGACGCAAACCCTTTCTCCATCCCCTTATTTGAAACCTACAACTTGTTCTATCCCAGTTGAGTTTGCCTCCAACTAACTGAAGCGCGTAATGATGCAAGGTCAAAGCAAACGTTTCGGAAGTTTTCGTCGTCCTATCTCTCCCTTGTTTCCTAAACTCCTCTCGTAGCCATCAACAAACCCTTTCCCATTTCCTTTTCTCCTTTAATATGAAGAGTTGAATTCTGGTTGAATACCTCCTATAGTTTGGTGACAAGTTTACATCTCGAACAACCCTCTCGTGTTCACAATCTAAACATGACTACTGAGACGGTTGTGTTTAGCTTTTATCTCGCTTCATTAAACCCTGTTCTAGAACTTTCGGTTGTCTTTTCTCCTGAGATCGAGTTATCGTCAAATTTATGAACAGAGGTAATTAGGCGATTCTAATCCACTTATTTATATGATTGTGTGCAATTGGTATTTCACCCGCTTCGGTAGCCGCGTGGTCCAAGGCACTTCTCTCGCAATGGACTAGACTGACAATGACTGGGAGATCGTGGTTCGATTCCGGTTGGATGTACGGAGGGTGGTTTTCCTTTAATGGTTTACCACTCTCTCTCCCTCCATGAAAATGTGGGTATAATTCCTCTAAATTCAACATTCACAATCCCTAACCCTTAAGCTTTATTAGTTCATAAGCGTATAATCCGAATGGGTAGTAGAATGAAATGATTTTTTTATTGTTATTTCCACTCGACTGGGACATCCTACAATTTACACTAATGAAATAGGGGTGAAGTAGGTACAATTTAGAGGGAATGTCACTGCTTTTGAGGGGTTGGAGGGTGGAAAAAGTAGCTTAGGGCAAAAAAAAAACTCTTAACAACTGGTTGGGACTCAAAAAGTTGACCTCCGCGTAGGTGAAAAAACAAACTAAACACTATTGACGCCCTTATCAACGTGTGCGGCAGTTTGGGTCTTTTATAAGTTAAAGCTACTTTAAGAGAACAGAAAAGTGCTTCATAGTGACATGTTGGTGACCACTGACAAACTATGCATTCTAAGTAAAGGGAGGAGAAGAGTTAATTTTAATAAGACATTCATAAACCTCGGAAATTAGTTGGCTATTTGTGTACAATAAGAACTTTTTATTGAAAGACTGTATTGTATAAAAATTATTGTGATTATTATAATAATGAGTTTACTTTTATATATATATATATATATATATAGTGTTGATATAGGTTTTGTAATATAAATTGAATCATGTAGCTTTCAATGTAAACAGGTGTCATCGACATTTAAACTTAATAGAACCTATTAAGTTTCTTTACAAACAGATAATTAAAAAGTAATCTTCTAGAGCTTTCTCAATTTAGTGAGCATTGGGCGACAAGGTATAAGACTACGAAGCTCATTCGAATGACAACAGTTCACTTCCTGAACGTTAGAGCCGAGACTATGAATCTCATTCGAATGACAACAGTTCACTGTCCTACAGGTTAATCTCTGTGCATCTAAGAACATTTTGCCATTCAAAAGAGCTTTATAATCTCTGTTTTTAAAGCCTCTAAAAGTGAAATTTATATTACAATAATATATTGTTTAGCTTGGACCAAATAATGTCTTCTTTCCTACAGACTACAATACAATATATAAACTGGAACTTTAAAAGTTTTTGCCTGGCTTATTTTTTAACATACTCTTTCTGAAAATGGAGACATTTAAGTATAATATTCGGATAGACATACCCTAGGATTTCACACTTTAATTTAAACATCTAACGCGTAACGTATGAGACAGGATTGTTGGTGATAATAGGATAATTTTTCAAATCCCAGGTGGATGTAAATAAACAGTTGGTATTAGAATCTTCATTTATTTTTGAACTGCTTTGGGGGCCACATGATCTAAGGCGTCACTCGCACAATAGACTAGACTGCTGATCAAAGTGAGATTGTTGCTCGAATCCCTGTCGGATGTACTAAGGGTAGTTCTTCCTAAATAGTTTTCCACTCTTTCTGCACGCAAATGCGAGCACACTTCCTATAAATTCAACCGTACTAATGCCTAATCCACTAGTGTTGCTAGTAAATAGGTTTAAAACCCAAACAGGTAGTAATACGTGGTGCTAAAAAAGTTATCTTTGATTGTTACTAAGCTATGAAAATTATTTTCGGTGATGGTTGAAAATTGTTTGTACTTTCATCCTTTATTTAAAGACGAAATAAATTAAATAATTAATTACTAACTAAATTATATTCAAATGTACGTAGTCTAGTGCACCTCCAACACAAGTGCTTTTACACTATTAAAATATTGTCTTCTATTATATATATATATAATACAGTATTAATTTTCTAAACTACGGTACGATAAGATATTTATTAATACAAAATATTCCTATATTTAGTAGCCCGTTCTAGGACATTTCAAGACTTTGATCACTATAAACTCAAAAGAGAATGGCAAATGATGTTTTATCAAGTGAGATATCTACCCAGGACAAATGTGGAAAGGAATGTTACTCATAAAATATTGGTGTGTGTGTGTATGTGGATTTTCTTGGGGAAGAATTCCTGGAATATTTCACCCCAGAATGTCATCTCGGAAACCTAGAATAACAAACATTTTTCCATTTCTCTTTATTGGTAGGAAGAAGCTATATGGGGCTTAGGTAGGTACGCTATGGAATGAAATCTTTGATTGGAATTTTAATGTTAAATCAAGCTATGTAGGCAAAATCAAGAAAATTCAATCAAAAGAGTCGAAATGGCTAATTATTTATATAAGTAGTTGTTCAAATTTTAGAATTTCTTACTTTTACAGAAGCCTTTATAGTTTGTTAGATACATTTTCCATAACGTTGGAACATATTAACAATAATAATAATACATATAAAATAAACAGTGCGTCACAATCGCATAGGCCCCACAATTTCTCATATGGGCTAGTATAGTTTGTGACAAAACTTTCAAAAATCAGCTATCAGTAAACCAACCTCAAATCTGTTTTGTTGGCAAACGAACATATGTTCTTAATAATTGTGAAAAACACTCCACAGATACCCATTTTAAATAAAAGAAAGCTTTTTACCCGATATTTTAAATTTTCAAAAACTAGCCATCAGTAAACTAGCCCTAAATGAATTACTTCCCTCCCCCTAAATAAATAGGAATGCAAGTTTATATGTCATCTAAAACACCCCCCAGATAACTGTTTTAAACAAAATCGTTATAATTAATTACGAAAAAAGTTATTTTAAAATTTCAAAAAATTGATCAATAAACTGCCCTTAATTTAAGGTATATAATCAATATTAAAAACAGTCTCAAGATATTACTATATAAAATCTAAATATAATATTTCACAAATCTACCAAACAGTTTTTCCTGTCGCCTCAAGTACGGACATATAGACAGACGGACAGACATACGAATACGCATGAACACAGACAGAACCACAAAACCTACATTTTTGGGCGGTTCGGGGGAACATTAAACGTAATATCCACCATAATCTTGAGGTTGAAATGTTTACGATCACAATACAAACATTCTCTCTATATAATAAATTTAAAATGTGTGTGGTCATAGTTTTTACACATTCTGTTTTTAGAAGAGTGATGCAATTTATGAAAATACCTGCCTCGTCAGTCTTGTTTAGTTTGGATTGCCAAGATTAAGGAGGTAGGGGTTCAAATCCCAGCTAGGTATCTCCGTATATGTAAATGTGCCTACATATTTTAACCCTACCTTCTTCGCCTCTATCATATTTGTTGGTTTTATTTACTAAACAACACTGTTGGTTTCATTTATTAAAAACAACACTTTTTATCTTGCATAAAAACAACAAAATATTATGGCGTTGCTATGATAACACAGAGCAATATAACGCGTGTTTGATAATGAAACAAAGATAATGTTTATTTAAAATACACAACAATATTAGTGTGAATATACGAACTACACATAAATTAAAACTTTTATTGGGATTTTGAAATAAATTATATTAGCTTCCTTTATGGGTTTTTTTTACATAGAAATGAACTTATGAGAGAAATATAGTATGAAGGAGTTGAGATTTGTGAGATTAATTAATTTTAATTTATATCGTGTGAAAGTACGAGTATATAATATATTTTTTTTAACGCAATGGCCGCATTTTACTACCCGTTCGGGTACTAATTACACTAATGGTTTAGTGATTATGAAGGTTTAATTGAGAGGAAGTGTACCTGCATTTGCGTGGAAGGAGAGTGGAAAATAATTTAGGAAAAAAACTCCCACAGTGTACCTGACCGGGATTGAACCCCGATCTCCCAGTCTTAGACACTCTAGTCTAACACGAGTGACGCGTTAGAGCACGCGGCCACCGAAGCAGGATAGGTGTTAGTGTTTATGCTTGTGTGTAGTTGTGTGTTTTTGTGTATGTGTTTATGAGTTTATGTGTAGCTATGTGTATATCAGTGCATATGTGTGTTTGTGAAAAGTACCGACTGATTGGGGGTTTTTGTCTGATGCTCTAAGAAACTTGGTGCTCGACGGAAGCTGCTACCGAGATCTTTCTATTTGCCACGGTATAACAAAACGTCTTCTTAAGAACTTCCCACTCAACCCCTTCACCCCTCTATTCTTCACTAGCTCTACCTTGCGCCTGTATTCAGCCGATCTCCTAATTGGATTCCTCCCTATCAAACTTTCAACAATTTTCATCATCTTCTATGATTCTCGCTGCTCCGAACCCTTTAGTCCTCATTCCCTTTCTCCATCTCTCCAACATACTTATCTTTACTTGATCGCGTCTCGTCTAAAGAAACTTGCGGTCCTCATTACTAATTTTCAAACCTTCCAAACACTTAATCAAACTTGATAGGACTTTTTTCTTTTGACAAGGACAAGTTCATCATTAAAAAAAATTAAAATCTCGCATCACTGTTCGCATGAACTGAAGTTCGATCCTAACGTTGTCTGAAAAATGGAGAGCCGAATTTGCTTTAGTGCCGCAGCAATCCACATGCTATCAGAAATTAATGTTGATCCACGATGCTCACCAAATAGAAACAAATGATTTCCGACATACTTTTTTTTAGTGGCTAAACAGGACCAAGATCATTATCACATTGGAAGTTTTCAAATTATTGTGTTGTATGGTAAAACAAATTAAAACAAAATACTGACACATGCACTTTTAATTTAACGAGATATTTCAAATCTCCTCACAACATTAAACGCGCCCTGTATGATAGTATTTCACTTTAGGCGCATACGCACCGATAGAGTCGGTTTGTTTTTAAAATGGTATTGGGTCACCCAAAATGAGGCTGTCGCGCAGAAAAAGGAAAGCTGAAGTTATTCATAGTTGCACCTAGCGGACAACGCCGATGAGGCTGAAATCTTAGGATTGGTTTAAAGCTCGTCATGTGATTAATTTTATCCCCTGATCTTGTTTAATCGGTGAACTTGTGAATAAACAGTAAGCCATCACTCTCGCAATATAATTGACAGTTGGTATTGTGGAAGTTGGGATTCTATTAAATCAGTTGGGTGTACTGAGTTTTTGTTCTTTAGCACCGCGTCTTACTAACCGTTCGGGCTATACGCTTATTTAATAATTACGTTAATGGTTTTTGAGATTAAGAAGGCTATATTTAGAGGAAGTGTTCCTGCGTTTGTGTGGAGGGAAAGACCTCAATACATCTGACCAGGATTAAAACCTCAAGCTCGTCGTCATTGACAGTCTAGTCTACTACGAGAGTAGTGCGTTAGACCACGTGACCACGAACGTGGGTCTCTTCTAAATTGTTTACCACTCTTCCTCCACGTCAAGCAGGGTATAATTTCCTTTAAACCCTATCTCACTCCCTATCCCAAATCATTAGTGTGTATATATCTATATCTATATATGTCTATATCTATATCTTTACCATGTAATAAGACATATTGCAAAAAAAACTTTTGTATCTATAGTTTTCTATGGAATTGTAATTCTGTCAACAGTGAATGGTCATCTGAATGGACCCAAGATGGCGAACAGTGCTGAACCAACTAGCGCCCGTACTATCATCAAACCACGGTCTTCAACAACTACAAGCTAGCGTTGAATTGTATTAATCTGACAGTAATATAAATTATTGCAATATTTGATTTTATTTTATTGATGAAGCATAAAACAATGTGGATTTTTGAGAAAGCAACCAAAAACCGACTTTTTCGATCGTGCAGCTAAATAAAACGAATCACTTCAATGCTGTTTTTAAATAATAGCCTAATATAATTTTTATTTGGGCCAGTGCCTTTTATTACATTTAATTTTATACATCATCTATAAACATACTTATACTTTTTCATTATTAATAATATAGTCAAAAGCTAACTTATTATATATATATATATATATATATATATATATAATATTTATTGAAATATTAGACACCCAGATCTTTACATAATTTGGTGAATGGCATGAACATATTTGAATACAAATACATTATTAATGAGATATGCTAAATAGAGGAGGAAGAAAATATAAACACACACGCAACCATTCACATATTAATACATAATTCATAAAACTCCATGGCGTCAGCCCGTATCCGAGCTATTCCGACTGAGCGAGCGGCCACCACCTCTTTGCGACGATAGAGCTAATGTCTGCTGATAGATGGTGTGCTGATGTCGGCACAACGAACTCTCTGGCCGTAAATCTTAGTTTTCTAATCACGAGCGGCTCCTCATTACTCTTCAAGATGTTGAGTTTACCCTGCTCCAGGCCCACTGCCCCACAAAAAAAATCTGGAAGTGCCGGAGATCGAACCCGGGACCTCTATATTTATAGGCAGGAGCTCTGATCACTGGATTATTAAGGCAGTCATATAATTTTCATCTCTCTCTATATATATATATATATAATATTGGTAGCAATTATACTAAATCTGTCTCAATGTCGATAATATTTTTGATAATTATATAGACCAAACAACAATTTTTAAACATGATATTAATTTTATTTCATACACACATTTATACTGTATCCCTCCCTACATGTCCACTTACATGGACCATAAAGGCTCTACTCTCAGTTAGAAAAAGTTAAAATTAGATAGCCGTTGAAATTGTAGTGGTAACTGGTATATTCTAAGTTTCGTGGCTAACATATTGGAGGGAACGCTGTTTCAAGTAAGTCTCCTATTTCGGTTTGGTAAAATATCAATTGGTAATCTCTAATCGAATCCTCTAATGTGTGTCTTTCCACACCCTCCACAAGCCCCTCCCTATATGACCTTAAAGTCTGAACCTTGTACACACATAATATAGAGCATGGAACAGAAAACTAATGGAGCAGGAATCTCGATTTTGTAGGTTATTTCTTTGATTTGCTGGTCTGATTGAAATGTTGAGGTTAGAATAAGGCAGACTGTAGGCTTGGCACTTTGTAAAGTGAGAGAAACAGCTCTACTCCACAATACCACATCTCCCCCCTCCCCCTCACTTCTTCTTATCGCCTTCTTTCCATCCGTTTTTTTTTTAAACAAAAAAATATTTTAAATTTAGTGTTTATAATTCTATCAGTTTCAATAAAGCTCTAATTTTCAACCGCCTTTTATTTTCAAAAATCCCTTCCTAAAGTGAATGAGAGGCTTACGTTTTTCTGTTTATACATATAATTTTTAGCATTGCGTCTAACTACCCATTAATCTTCTAGCTGACACTAAAAACATTAGTTGTATAGTAGTTATTCAAGTTTACTTCGCCTATCGCTGACAGGCTTATCTTAGGGGCTACTAGTACTTCTATGACGCTGAATTTGGTAAAGCCATTTGTCCAGACAATATAGCCTTGATCATGAAATCACCACTTGGTCAATCAAAAGTAATGTAGAGTGTTTACTGATTTGTTTTCTCTTTTCGAGTGAAATGTTATTAATAAGAAATTGTAAAAATATAACTTTTTGAATAAATGGATAGACACAATTTTGTTTTTTGATTCGGACAAGGTGACATAGGTCTATTAATTATTGATTTTAAGAGTTAATTTAGTTCCTAATAAGCACATGGAAAATATAGAGGTTAGAGTGATATTTATTAATATAAAAAGATATGTAGACATTTTGCTTAAGCATAATATTTTTTTTATGAATTTATTTATATAAATCTTCTTCTAACAATGCCATCATATGTCACCCAAACCTACAATAAATCATATTACGTTCACAGACATTTTACACCCTATGTTTCCACACTTTCTACTCACCCTGTTATGTATCTACCAATATCTTAAAGTATTAAATGGTTTAGTGGTAAAAGTATAAAGTTAAAACCAGTTTTATATAATCTACTCAGACCTTCTTCACTCTGATGTTCTTAGACAAACTTCAGCATTCATCGACTCTTCTCAATTATTGACTTGCCATATTCGACTATATTAGAAATACCATCATCTCGCCACAATCTATTTTTAGGAGTAAATAGAGGTATTGCAGTAATACAAAATGAGAACATTATATATTTATAAATAAGTACAAATTTCTTTTAGCTCCAAGTACAGGGATGTTCTTTTTCGTTACTGGCCGATATTTGAGGTGGAGAATTCCTATTCTTGTCAACATAGTTGTTGAAGACATAGTATTAAAAGTCAAATAGGTTAGTGTTGGCTGCTAGGTTAATTTATTTTATGTTAGGTTAGTTCGTTCGCCAAAAATCACAGCAGACCTTTACGATGGCACGATGCGAACGAACGTGGTGGGTCGACGAATATCTGACTGGCAATAAATGGCATAGGGCAAGTTTATAGGAAATAGATTAACAGTGAGATGTAAGCAATAGACCTCTGGCGAGCTTATGGAGGGCCATAAGCTTATATATTTTATATTCTAAGCTTTTTATCATATAGACATAGACTTACTATAAAGGTGATAATGTACTACTTTTTTTTACTTGTGAAGTTGCTTTACCGTTTAAGTTAACACAGTAGATGTACAGATTTCACGTGTCACGTAAGCCCATTCTCTTAAAAAAATTATTTAGTTTACTTAGAAATTATTTTCAACCAATATAGCACTTTATCAACATTCTGATTATCCATTCGGAACTTTTCTCTAGTTAGTTTGTTTACTAAATCTATTGTATTGATATTTTTTGTGATTTTAAAGTTAAATTAAATGTTCATAGACTATCAAAATTGAAACACCAAAGATAGAATAGGAATGTTTATTTTAATTTTAACTTACTAGAAAGAATAACGACTTTTGTCTTGCTAAATCAAGTCATTGCACCTAATGATTCATTTGGTAAGCTAGTTTTCACCTTTGATTTTTATAAAAATGCAAAGGGTATTCTTGGTTCCCAAATGAATAAAAACCTAAATGTAATCCACGATACAGCTCGTTATTAAACATAAGCCAAAAAACAACAACTTCGGACTGGAGCTAATAGATGCTTAACTGATGTTTTAAGTAGAAAAAATATCTTACAAATTAGATCAACCATTTTTTTTCAATAGGTACTGAGTCTGATACAAGCCACATACATAGCTTTAGGATATTTCTAGGTAAGAGAAAAGTAAACTATTATTTTCATTTTGCTTCAAATCTTCATTGAGATAATAAATAACACATTTTATAATAGCCATTCTTTTATATTTACAAGATAACTTTGTATTTTTTTATTTCTATTTTTATATGGTCGTTTTTTCCCCCGAACTTAATGAGAAATATTATGGAAGACCATTGAAACTTTCTGTTTTTCTGGTCACTCATCCTTTATATACTCACATTACTTACCCTTTGTATTTTATTTGCTTCCATCGGAAACTTTTATGGTTAAAAATCAAAGGACGACCCATAAAATAACTTGATTTATTATCAACATCACAAAAGGCAAGTATTACTATGTCGGTTAAGTATCTAATATATTTTCATTTGGTTTAGCTCTGCCTAAAATATATTTTAGATTGGTTGCTCTATAAACTATTTTTGGTACCACGTCTTACTACCCGTTCTGGTTATACACCTATGTACTAATTAGTAGGATGTGTTAGGGACTAGTAATGTTGAATTTAGAAGAAATGTACCCATATTTGCGTGGAAGGAACCATTTAGGAACAACTACTCTCAGTATACACGACAAGGATTATAACCACGGTCTCCTCTTTATTGGCAGTCCAGTCTATTGTGAAAGTGATGCCTTAGACCATTCGACAACTGAAGTAGGTTATTAACAAAATCAGCTATATTTTTATCCACACTGAAAACATTCAGGACTATTAAGTATTTTACTTATATTTTCTCACGTATTACTACTAGCCCGTGTTAAAAACATTTAATTACACTGATGGAGTGGGGATAAGGAAAGTAGAATTTAGAGCAAATATAAGCGAATTTGTTTGCAGTGACATTGGAAAGGGATCAAGGAAAATACCACTTTTAGTACCCCAGGATGGGATTAAAATTTCGACCTATCTGTCTCTAGAAAACAAGACTAGACGAGCTTAGCTTTAAGTCTGCTTGCCCACCTGTGCAGATATTTCTTTAACAAGCTATACAATGGACGGATGGCTATTAATGTGAAAAATGTTTAGCACATTTATTTTATAAAGTCTCATTGATGCTACCTTTAAATTTCGCCGCATATTTGTTCTAAATAATTGTTTTATGAGTTGTATATACGTTTGTATCAGAAGTTTTATTGTTTTTTATTATATGACTTGATATTACCTCCACCAGAATATAACATGTATAGACATTTTTACTTATTTTGGATAATCTCATGTATATTAAACTTTTACTTTTATTAACAACTAGAGTTTACCTCAGTGGCTTCACTCACATTTAAGTCAGGTAAATTAACTTTTTTTTGTGTGTGAATCATCTGACTATTAAAAACAACATTTAAGACACGTATGAGACGAGGAAGATGTGCTACTTGTCGAAGACGCCACTCATTAACGACTCCCTGTAGTAGGAAGCCAATTAAATTGTTTAAATATATGCAGTCCTTGCACCAATATTTGCTCAGTAACACAGAAGTATTGCTGCAATTAACACCAAATGAAATAGTGTAAATATTTGCAGTCCTTGTATCAAGATTGTTGGCTCTCTTAAATGAAGGCATAGTTGAAACGAACACCAAAATAAATATTTTAGATATAAGATACAAAATTAAATATACTTAATTTACACGCTAACCCATATTATAAAAATCTTTAAAAAGTAGCTATATTTAAGACGCAAATGAAGAGCTGTTGCAATAAACCTCAAAATAAATATCTTAAATTTGCTATCTACTAAACAAAAATAAAGATAGTGATAGAAGCCCTCCAAAGTGAGTGCCCTATTACACCAAACTAAATTGTGCCATTTGCTTAGTACCAAAGAGTAAGAAATAATATTGTTCACAGTGCTAACGCCTTCAGCTCTACCGACAGTTTTAAATGCTAGAAAATAATGAATCCTACTCTAGACCAGTGCTTTATGTGTATATGTAAATTCCCGAAGGAAGAAACACAAACAAGCATTACTGATTCGCTCTCTGATGAGATATCGTTATAGTATTTAGTTAAACCGGTTTCCGAAAAAATAAGGAATGCAACAGAAAAAGTCCCGTCCTGATCCGTTAGAGTACTTAACGAGTTTCGTGGCAACAAACAAATAGTTCTTAATAATGTATTATATTTTAGTCTTCTTATTGTTTATACAGCCCATAAGAAATATAAACTGCACACAAATTCAAATGTATAGACATACCTTAAATTGTTATCATATAGGCCTGTATATAAATTACATGGGCATAATCATTAAACTCATATTCCAAATTAACTAAAAATTAAATGAGTCAAGATTCAGGCTATAAAGCTTTTTAAGTCAATACTTAAGGTTTCATTGAAAACCTTGTGTACTGCGTTCTTGTATAAACCTTGTGTACTTGTTCTTGCCCTTCGTTCATAATATTGCTTGCTTTCTAAAGTATAAAGAAACCTCTCTAAAGCTACAAAGCAACGATATGTTGAGGGGAATTTGTAACTTACTTTTCAGGCTCTCCTTGTGCTTGTAACTGCTTTTCGTCGTCGGCAAGTGAGATGGAAACGGGTTGTGGGGGTGGCTTAGGTTGGTTAAAAGGGGGTGAGATGTATTTAGAGTGTTGGATTTGAGGATCTCGAAAGAGTATTGATGTAGTAGTACTTTCATAAATAGATTTTCTACCCCCAACTTCCATGCGTTATTCGAGAAATATTTCCAACCGAACGACTCCATCACGTCCAATTCCAGATCTTAAAACCTGGAATATTTCAGACATTTGTTTAAGTTATCTAATTAGGTTAACACTTTTAAAAACGTAATAATTAGAAATAATTAACTAAACTAGCTTTTTTAAGATAAAACTCAAATGTATCATCTTAGTTGGAAAATAATATTTTATGCGTTCTTGTTTTATTTAATTACAAAAAAAAGTTGATTTCACTTCTTTGATCAAAGTTTTCCTTAGTGATATGTTGTTATGTATTAATAAATATAGCATCATGCTCATTTTAATAAAATTCCTCATACAATTATAAATTTTCTAGATAAACTCTTGACTTAAAATGAGTACATTTAAATTGTTTGGGGTAGGTAAAATATAAGTTTATTAAACACCATTGTTCCATTTCACCCCTGGTTAGTGCAGAATTCACATTAAAGTAAATTTAGATAGTATTTTCATTTAAAAACCAAGCCAATATATTTGACATTTTGCTAGATAAAAGGATTGTTTTTATTACTATTATTATTATTATTATTATTAAGTATTTTGTCTTACGACAGGTCCATTCCTTTTGTCAGGGGACTTAGACCACCAATGCACCCTGTCCTCTGCCTCCTCCGTCAGCTCCAGAATTTTCTTCTTTCCTTCAAGTCATCCGATATTTGAATCCTTCTTTCTAAGCATCTCCTTCCCTCAACTTTCTTTGCCTTCTATGACTTCATGCTGAAGACAGTTCCTTTTAAGAATGTGTTCAATCCAATTTGATTTTTAGTAATTATTTTTTATTCTTTGCCGCTAACAAACGAAGTACAAAACTAGCCTTGTCTATGGTTATGATTAGAAGAGAATTTCTACCAAATAATAGTAATATTTACCTCTTTATAAAGAGTTAATTTTATTAATTGGATTCGCCTTTTAAGAAAATAAATTATATTCTTAGCCCCCTGATATTCATGAGAAGTGTAGGCCCTATATAATTACCAAAATGGTTTAGAGACTATGTTAGGTCTAAAACAATTTTATAAAAATTTAATACAAAAACACCCACCTCAGTGGTCATTCTCACAACAGATTTGACCACTGATGACGGAAGACCGGTGTTCAAGTCCTGGATGGGTGTACTTTAAGTGGTTTATCCCAAAATGGTGTTCCACTCTCTCTACCCAAATGCTGGAATAGCTAAGTTTAGCCTTCCTCGTCCCTCACACATAATTAGTACATGTGCGTATAACCCGAATTATAATTTATATGGATTTTTTCAAACCAAAATGTCTTTTTTGTCGAATGTTCATCCCATATGTTCTACTCAACACATTATTATTATTATTATTATTATTATTATTACTATTATTATTATTGTTTGAGATTCAAGCATAGGACGGATGTTGGCATAAGTAAAACATATATTCTATTATTTCACATTGTCACCACTCCAGCCTGTTCTTAGCTATAGCTCGCTATAGAATATCAAACCTGGTTCAGTCCTCTAGAACTAGCAGCGGCCTTCCCGGAGAAAGTAACAAATTTCTTCTGTCATGAGAGATTTTGTTCAGTAGATGGGCTTAGTGTTTCCTTTCATTTGAACAAACCATGATTTTTAGGCATGCACCATTCCCCTTAAGGCTATGTTTGCCTATATGCTACCTATTACAGCCTGTCTACAATGGGTACAAGGGGTATACGAGGCTTAACTATTGTGGCCGTGATGGTAACAGGTGGGGGAGGAGGGGTAATGAAATGAGTGAGACAAGGTAAGTGGGGGGAGGGGGAGGAAGGGAGTGGGTAGATGTGTACACTAATCGCTCTATCTTGACGGCAATCTCCTGGGCACAATTGATACTGATGAGGCCCCAGGGAGCACTTGAAGGCCCTCCAGTAACAGCACCTCTGAGGCCTCTCCCGTTTATCCCTCGGGATAACTGTTGTTCCATTATTCAGTCGGGTGAGAGGGAGGGGGAAGGGGTGCAAGACAAATATAGAGACGACAGACAGACGGACGGGTGGATCCTGGAGTGAAGGTTGAGAGCTCTGATGATATATGGAGTGTCCCATACATGAGATGTTGTGGATTACAACCTATATAGTTTCAATGGCCTCAATGGGGGTAGTGCTCCGTCCAAAGGGCTCTAAGGCACTTGTTTGAAGCGCTAACAGCGTCGCCTCCAAAGGGTCTTAAAGGGATAAGTACTTTAATACAAGATAGTGACGTCAAGTGTTGGCTCGATAAGAACATGACGATTGGTGCGGCGTCTACTATGCAGAGGCTATAAGCTGGTCCACGTTAACCTTGACTTTTCCCGACGTCTTAAACGCTACTAAAACGATTTCATATCATTCCGTGTCACAAATTATTTTCCATCACTTTGACAAGGGATGTCAATTTATGCCACTTGCCATAGGAACGTAAAGGAATGCCGAATGTTGATCTTGGCGTTCTTGTGGTAAAGTACTCGCCTCTATAACCGATGTTTGTGTGTTCAAACCGTCAGGGTTGACGGATTTTTCTGGAGTAGTAAAAATCTGTAGCACAACTTCCTTCGAATGGGAATTAAGGCCATTGGTCCCATGTCGATTTTGGCATGAAAAAAAACCATGGAAGGAATGTGAAAATACCTTTCCCGGCAAAATTGGTAAAACCTTTTGCTTTCGCTCATAGAAATCCTCTTGTGCTGATATAACCAATCGGTTCAGAAAGTGCACCTCAAATAACTTTTTTTAAAGAAAAAAAGAATGGCAATAACTGATGCAAATGCAACTGTTTTCTAGCGACTTTTCATTTATTAGAAAAGGCCAATTTCACCGTGAATGGAAAATGGTACCCAAAACGTCCTTGAGGAGATTCGAGCTTAAATAGATTAGGGGCCAAGACTATGGAGATTATTTGAGTGACAACAATTCTCTCTCTGCTCTAACAATAATTCAGGGGTTAACTTTGTTCATTAGAATTATATTCATAGTATCAGCAATAAAAACAGCCGTAAGGATCGAGTTTAATAAGGGCTGACATCAATAGAGTTTCTTAGCTATAATTCTCAATACAAATTACTTATATTGGAAAACACGTATTAATTAAACTAAACTTTCAAAACAAGGGTAGAAAAGTTACTATATCTACCTGCACGTAGTTACTCCTAAATCAAGTCATCTGATCTTTCGCTGTCACTTTTGATATACACTATTGCAAAACTCGCATTTTCGATAATGTAAATTTTACTGTTTTCACACGAATAGCAGGAATATAAGTTTTTTTCTAAATAAACACAATTTATTTGCAAATTGGCAAATATCACGGCCCTCAATATAATATTCAACGTGGTAGCACTGGCGATAGCGTTATATCAGGACTGCTTTCTATATGGATAGTACATTCGGGCATCCCCTGGACAACGGTACATTAGAACTGGCTATTATTCCACAAATTGGGCTATGATTGGTGTAGCTCGAGCGCGCAATAATATAATCGGTATTACTTACTAGACTGTGTAATAGACAAAAGTAGGACGTCAGATAATCAATCCCCCATTTGACCTGAACCATTTGTTATTTGTACAGTTGGAGATTGGTTAACTAATGAGAATAGAAAAGTCCAATCTTCATACGAATAACCTCATATGAAAGGTAGAAAATTACTAGATCCAACCCGCTTTTGTGGCGTAGATAGCTAACGCGCTAGTTTCATGTTGAGCTAGACTGCTGAGGATCGGGAGATCGAGGTTCGAACCTCGCTTGAGTGAACTGGGTGTGGTTTTCCTAAATTGTTTTTCCACTATCCTTCCACGCAAATGAGGGTTCACTCCCTCTATATTCAACCTTACCAATTCCTAGCCCATTAGCGTAATTAGTACTTAAGCGTATAGCCCGGACGGGCTGCTAACGCGGTGCTAAAAAAAAAACTAGATATACTTTCCCGTAACCCGCTTTGGTGGGCGCCTGGTACAAGGCGTCATTCTAGCAATAAACAGGGCTGCCGATGATGGAACGACTGGAGATAGAATCCTGATCGTGTGTTCTGATTGTGGTTTATCGTACATAGTTTCCATCCTCCCTCCACCCAATACGGGTACACTTCCTCTAAATTCAAACGTACTCATCCCAAACACATTATAATAATTAGTACAAAAGCGTAACACCATAATGGGTTTTAGCCAAAAAGGCAAAACTAAAAAATTAATATTAGCAAAAAATCGAGCTGACAACCTCAAAAACAAACCAATCACAATGGCGGTTCCGGCCTCCCAAAAACTGTTACAAATTTCCATATCGCTAATTGCTTGTCAAAAAATATATATACATATATATAATTTAAAAAATAATCGTCCACCTACCTCTATTAGTCATTTATACTCACCCAGCGACAATGTTGATTGACGTTACTATTATTTCAATATGAGTAATCACTTTATATATGAGACTTGTCATCGAAACGTCACATGTCATACGTGATGTGGCGATGTCACAGCTGATGGAATGTGACCACGCCGTCACAATGAAAGTCCTCCCCCTCCCCTGTTAGTGATCATAGTCAAGATGATTGTATACCGTCCCTAAAGACTTCAGTTGACAGCTCGTTGTGAGGAGTGTATTTGTAACCCCCACCCTCGCCAATAGCTTTTCACCATTTGACCGGTTTTACGCCGATAAAAGTTGTATACTCTGTTTAAAACATAAATATATACCCTGAATACATTAGAATAAATGTTGAATTAGATTTTTTTTATCACATAGTCTTACTAACCATTCGGGTTATACGTTTATGTACTAATTAAGCTAATTTGTTAGGGATTAATAAGGTGGAATTTAGAGGAAATGTTACAGCATTTTCTTGACGGTGGAGTGGGACACCATTTAGGGAAAACCGCCCTCAATAAACCCATTTGGGATTATGTACAGAATTTATAAAGAAATAAATCGAAATGTTTAAACGACAATAATTAATAAAATGATTATTTCGCTTACTTTCCAATAGCATTATTTTTAGTCTATTTTTACGTTTTTGCTTTTAAAGAGTTTTTATAAGGAATCTTTGCTTATTAAATTATTTTCAGACAACTATGAAATACCTAAAAAAAAACCTTCTCAAAAAATATTTAAGGCTCAGCATATCCATTCGAGCCATTCTAATGGTAGCTTTTTGAATCCATAGACAAGATATGTTTCCCTTTACCCTCTCAAACTCTTCATATCTTTTAATCCCGTTTTAGAATACAAACATTTGTTAACCAACAGTGCAGGAAGATTATGCAAAGTTTCTGGCAAAGCTTTAAGGATCAAAAAGTTTCAGTATAGGAATATGAACGCTTATATTGAAATTGCTACTTTTTTTTTTGCATTTCTTCTTTCATTGTGCTTCTATTATATATTATTCTATTATATATCAACTATAGGGTTTGGCTGAAAGGCATTTTTTGGATATGAGAGCCACTAGTACCTCGTATCTATGAATGAGTTGCTGATTGAACAGTCTAAAAAATTTAAACATATTTCTTTGTGGACAGCAGTGATAGCATTAAACTACATTGTTTGTGCTACGTATTTTATACGTATTTATAATATCTATCAAATGAGATAACTGCAGATAACGTGACTTGATATAATAATATATTAAAATGGTTTTAGTAACTTTAGTAACTAACAGATATTGTTCTTCCTAACAAAATCATATTATAGTAAAGTGTACCAAAACTTTGTGAATGAGTTTTAACGACTTATAAATACGGTATCATGCCCACTAGCCAAACACCGATAGCTGAATTGACCATTAACCAAATTACCGTAACCCAGACATAATATTCCCCCATACCTTGTATTTTTCTCGCCAAGACGGACCACGTGGTCATTTTCCGGTCCTTTCCTATACAATTTATAGCTATATTTATTCATTTTACTTGTTTCATTCGGTTTAAAAGTGTCTTTGGAAAGAATAATTTAATTTAATTTATGTGATGTACTTAGCTTGCACTTTCTGAGCCGACTGATTATATCAGCACACAACTTCTTAACGAATTTAATAGTAGAACAGACTCAACATCCAGCCCCCAGTCGTAGTTAACCAGTGTGAAGGGGAAACTCACATTTCAGCAATGATAAAATTGTTGACGGTGCCAGGAATCTAGCCCGGGATCCTTAACTTAGTAGACAGACACCCTACTGATTTAGGTAAGGTGTCGGACAGATACGAATCGATAGATAAAGGACTACTGCACCTTTGTACGATTCGATTCTAATAGGAAATGCTTTATTTGCTGTCTAGAAAATTTACTATCTCCACTTTCAAGTATTCATAGGTAAAGTCACGTGATCTGTAAGTATTACCTTTGATAAATATTATCAATACCTATCATATATCACTGACCACCACTTTGGTCTAAGGATCAGAGTTCTTGGCTACAGATCCAGAGGTATCGGGTTCGATCCACGGTTTTTCCAGTTTTTTTCTGTAAACAGTAGGTCTGTAACGAGGTCAACTCAGTCTCGTGAGGGCAAATGAGGAGCTACTTGAACGGAAAAGTAGTGGCTCTGGTCTATAGTACTACGATTTACGGCTGGTAAACTCATTTTGTTGACCACATGACACCCTCTATCCTTAGAAGTTGGCGCTATCCTAACCAGTAGCCAGCTGCCACTCGGGTGGTATAGTTCAATTGCAAGCTGATGCCATGTTTTTTTTTTACTATACAATATCACCTATACGAGGGTGAAAAAAGCCTACGTTTTAAATGCGAACCAAAGTCTAAACTGAATTCTAAGATTTTTGCCACTTTTAATTTTTAAACTATGCATTATGTGCATCTAGGTAAATATTAATGTGTAGAGAGAAAAAATCACACCAAATTATTTTGTATTGTACTGTACAAATCTGAATATATTCACTATGCTGACATAATATCTGAATATATTTATCTTTAAGTAACTATAAATAAATTATAGCATTGTACCCACAGATCATCCATCTCTTTGTTAAATATAATTATTTTCAAATAGCCAACTCTTTTTACCAGCTTACAATGATTATAATGCTGAGTGAGTTTCGAAAGTTTTTCACGTCCCTAAACTCAAATAATTAAGTAAAATGTTATCAATGTTTGCCCTCCTTACCCCCCGCCAAAAAAAGTTTGTAATATCTAAAAGTTTATTTCGATGAAAATTAGACTGTACCAAGGTCTTATCACCTCCCATTGTACAGCACTCAGTACGCATGCGTGCGATATGTCGGCCGTTGCTGTGAATCCGTTTGTATCGCATTTCAACACATTTTGGCCGACCATAATTTTTCTTTCCTATGTGAATTCAAGATATTTGTTGGCCATATTTTCAACAACATTTGGCTTTAGTTGGGAATCTGTTTACACTTCTGATATGTTTTGGCCAGAGCTAATGACTGACATTGTTTTTCAATAAATACTGAAAAGGTGACCTGGTGGTCTAGGGGTAAGGTGTCAGACTTCTATGCTGGGGTCCGGGGTTCAATCCTAGGTCCCGGCACAGATTTATCTGATTGCCGAACCCTTCCTTCACCTCTGACAAGACGTGTATTAATCACAACTTGTGAATGTGTGGAATGCCAGGCCTCCACCGTAGTTCGGATTCCACGTTAAACTGTAGGTCCTCCATTTCATCTCGCAATCACCCTACCATTATACATTAGCGTAAGTGCGTATAACCTGAACGGGTGGTAAGACGCGGTGCTGATAATAATAATAAATACGGTCTTGTGTGAATCCAGCTTAGTGGTGGGTATAAGGGCGTATTGAAAAGATAATAAGTGGTGAAGCAGAACACTGTGAAACCCAAATTTTGGTTCAATATCAAGGTACACTAGGAAACCTGATATGATTGTGAATAACAATTGAACCATTAAATTATAGATAGAAATACCGCATTCAATTATCATTTTGTTTTATACAGTTTCGTTTCAACCATCAACATAGTCATGTTTAACTTTAATAACAGCGGTAGAATGGATTTGTTAAACTCACTGCTACTATATACGCGAGTTTATTAGTGTTATTAATACGTTTAACTATTTTTGGTAACACAATTTGAAATGTTTGTGCTGAAGTGGTGAGTGTCGACTGATGTTTGTCACACATATAAATTTAATTCAATTCGTATTTTAACCCAAGAGGGAATTATAATATATATTTTTCTCACATTGGAAATGAAAACGTTTGTGTATGAAGTTTCAATTATTATCCTTTATATTCAATAAAGTTCACAGAAAATAAATAGTAGAACACACCACACAGAATTTCTCTATTTTATCTTGAAATAGTCTATATACTATAAACTATAAACTCGTTAAAAAGGATTTTAAAAAAATTGATTTCTTTTTCTATTTTTGCCTTTCAGTAAACTACTCTTAATTTTAGCTTTAGATACCTAATGCCAAAAACTTAAAAACCCTAGAAAACAATTTTCATCCCGATCGGTAAAATGTTTTCGGCTTCTGTCCAAGATACATGAAAGAGGCAACGCGAAAACAATTTTTTCTGTTTCAGAGGGCCTTGAAACGTCGATATTTATCGAGATCTCAAGTTTAGTTTTTTCTGTTTCAGAGGGCCTTAGAAACGTCGATATTTATCGAGATCTCAAGTTTAGTTTTTTTTGGTGATCACAATACTTCTCTCTCCAAGGAGTCAAGAGAAAGTAAAACTGTAAATTTGATGACCAAATGTTATAAAGTACACTTTGCGGAAACGTAAGTCTTTACAATATGGTATTTTGACTATACTTTATGATACACATCGGTGGGCACGCGTCAGCTATGCAAAAATTACTAGATCTACTTTCATGTATCCATTCGCCAAACCTTATGATCTGAAATACTGTTGCTGTCCCTTTTGACATTCAAAACTCTTACAATAAACAATTTGTCTTAAACTAATTTTTTTTGTTTTTGTTTTAAGTGTTTAAATAATATTGAGTCACGAACTTATTAAATAACCGTTTAGATTTTTTTTTTTGTGTGTGGAAGTGGTATCTGTGGTTCACCTAGAAATATTTTATAAGTAAGAGCTTGCTTCTGAAAGGATGCATTTTCTTCATAAATTAATATGTCTAACCAGTAATAAAGATGCTTGATGACGTCATACAAATCGTATATAGATTTTATTTTTTTTCACTTTTGACAGAACTTTTAAACCAAACAATTTAATTTTTAATTGTGACTTTGTTTCAACATCTTCAGCTAGCTGTCTGGAACCACAACTCTTAAGGCGAATGGACTATATCATCCTCATCCCTATAGGATTAGTGCAAGTATGTTGAAAGACCAGAAGGATATTATTATACTGTAGAAGTTATAAAAACACATGCAACAATGCATGTGAGTTGTAAATATACTATATTATATTGTACCAGTGTTTAGGCCTGTCTTAGACAGAAGAAAATTCTGATTTCAGGCTGTTTTTTCACTGTTTTTTTTATATATTCTTATATATTTTCAAAATAGTTAGTACCGTTATTTGTGTCCATAGATCTACCACGTTATCGGGATAAAAGTCATATATTTTTTTAGTTTCGGAATTTTCCTCATGAAGATGACATGCTCTATAGGCCAAAACTAAAACTATAATTCTTAGGCATACTATTGTGGTGTGCTAAATCCTTCTTAGGGCCACACACCTGTACAAATTTTCAGTTTTAAGAATTTTTTAGGCTAGTATAACACTTAATAATCAGTGTGTGTAGTTAAATTTTGTCTCTTGTCGGTAAATTTGAGAAAAACTTTGGACATACACCACGTGGGGATTTATTATATAAATTAATAAAATATAAACACCAAAAAAATTATTTTGGTTGGCAATTCATATAAATAACAATTGGCAGGGGTAAAATTGTTTTGTTTTTATTTAGAATGAAATTATATTAAAAATAAAATATAAATTAACATAGATGAAAATTCATCTGAAAATTCAACTAAAACATTTTAGATTCTCCAACGTTCTGTTGATATTGAAACGTAAAAGCAACCTTTACTAAAAATCATGGTAGCTATAAAAAATATATAGTACTTGGAGTATCAAGTTTCAATCTTTCGTGTTTACCAAACGAAATCCCCAGTAACGCTAACAACGAAGTTAATTAGGTACTAAACAGGTTAAAAACAAAGCCGATTAACGCAACATGCTTCGTGATTACCATGTGCACATCACTTCAATAAATAATCACAGCAAACTGCCCCGAACTAAAGCTTTCATGTCTTTAGTAGGCATGCATTAGTGAAATTAATGAGAAAGCAAGCGTAATCATGGTTTTTTCCAAATAATTTATAATTAACATTGTTTGGACAAGAATCTAACACGTAAATATATTTGTTTAGCGCTACACTTATTTAATGACCACATATGCTATTCACAACTTGCATTAATTTAAAGAGACATATAAGAAGTATTTAATACAATTTGTTAGATTTGGCCCAAATTCTTGGAAATAAACTGTACTTTATCCTCTGCCCATGGCAATAATATATTTGTAAATTTTCTAACCAGAAGTTAAGAAAAGCTTTATTTATTCTATACGGAAACACAGTTTCGGAAATATAACTTTTAATAATATTTGTTGATAAAATCGCTAGTTTTCTAGTAGATAAATTTATTTAGAAAAGTAAAAATATGTGATATTTTGCTTTTCCCACTACCGGGTGATATATATAACACAAATGGGGTAGGGGTGGGGTTGATTGAATTTAGATTAAATGTAACCGCATTTGCGTAAAGATAAAGAGTGGGAAACCAGGAAAACCGTTTAGGAAAGAAAGCTCGGTACAGCCGACCATGATTCAACCCCCATTCTCCCCACCACCTGCAAACAAGTCTGAAAATAGAATAACACGTTAGAGAATGTGACACCAATGCAGGTAAAATCAAGTTGGTTTCGGTTAAAATAGTTTTATCAATAGTTTATTTTCATTTTGAAAAAAAATATTACGATTTACTGCCAGTATGAGTATTTATTTGTCTGTGTTAAGCCTCTGAACTCATAATAATAGCTCCCGAGTGTTTCCAAAATATCACTGAAATGTAAAACTCTTTTAATCACATTCACATTTTTTTTAAATAACATTTAGATTAAGGTTTTTATAGCGTGGCGTCCGAGTGGTTGGAAAAAAAAATTCAATTCAATTAACGTTGTTCTTCTACTTCCCAGAGGAATGCTTGAAGTAATCCTAACACCCTTTCCTCCATCCTCCATTTGACCCCCCTCCTTCCACCAACCCTCTGCACAGACGTGCGAACTCCCTCAGGATTAGTTCATCTTAGCCTACTCATTGGTACTATGCCTCTAGTAGCAAGGGGTGCGGCAAAGCCGACTATCTCACAGTAGATAATCTGAAATGTACACTAGATGAAGGTCGGTTATATTTTATAGAGAATTTCACAGTTGTGAATCCAAAAATCCATGTTTCTTATCCCTGTCAGAGAATGTTACTGAAAAATATATTGTATTCGATCATATCAGTTAGTTTATTAAAATTCCAGTTATCTAGATCAGTGATATTCAGCCTGGGGTATGCGTTGCCCCGAGGGTACGTGAAAACATCTTAGGGGGATATTTAAAATTAATATAGGGCCTATATATAATTTCCTGATAAACACTGAATAGTAAGGGCCAGATTAAGAGCTAACCACAAGGGACCCGCATGTAATAAATAACAAACAATCTGGGAGTAGCGTTTATTTATGTTTAGGTGTTGATGATAAGAAGGATAGGAATCCAACAAATTTGGGGGCACAAAGTGGTAGAGAAATTATTTCTGGGAGTACACGACCCAAATAGCTTGAATACCACTGATCTAGTTAGTTGGTATGTCTTCATAAGATATACCTACATAATGTATTATGTTATTCTTCATGAACAATATTTTTTTAATAATAACATTTAATGTATTTGGTTATTAAAAGCTTAACCTAAGTAGTAGCGATAAGGAAGGCTGAAAGTAAGAACTGTTCCCACATTTGATTGAAGAGTGTATGGAAAAATTAGATTATTCATGGAAAGCCACTGCTCTGGGCTGATTTGAATATGAACCTCCTCATCGTCGAAAAATTCATTATATTGAGAGCCTGCCACCTTTAAATGCATGACCACTGTTGCTGGTCTCGAAAATAATGTAGTGGAAACTCTATAGTTTGGAGTTAAATGGGGCCAGGCTAAACTTGAATTAAGTGGGAAACCCGGAAAAATGAAAATAAGTCTTTACAAGTATTTGTATCTTGGATTTCCGTTTCAACGAGAGTTGTCTCTCAAAAGGCCCGTTGACACGGTGTTAGTGGACTAATGCAAGTTTACTAGTATTTGCTTACTAACATGCTAGTTGTGTTGACACGCATTTTTCACTTGTATTAGTATCGCTTCTAAAACATGGCTGAAAATGAAGTAGTGCTAACGGGTCTCTCTATTGGAGCTTTTTTTTTTCATCACTGCTTCTGATTTCTCGTTCGGGTTATTAATACGCATATACTAATAATTACGTTTATGTGTTAGGAGCTAGGAAGGGTGAATTTAGAATAAGAATGGGCAGCCAAATAAATTACAATTTTTCAGTAAACGCAATGTATGCTAGTTGACTAGTTGACTAGTTGACTAGTTGACTAGTTGACCTATTTAAAAAATTGTTTGATATAGATAACATAAAAACGTTTGTGATTAGTATGTCTAATATTTTTTAATTCCTTAATACATTAAAATATGTTTCAATTGATCCCAAATAATTATTTTATTATTTTGCTTGATTTGTTATAACTCACTTAGCATACATGATCAATAAAATTAAACTCAAATAAAGTAAATAAATCCCAATAAAACCAAATCTGGTTGAACATTTTTTTATAAATAGGCCTAATCCAGGTTTTTTCAACTCTGTTTTAAATGTTGGTATACTAATAACAAAATATATTGTTAAATGTTAGCTAGCTAGACCTAAAATATTCCTTAAAAATAGTAATAAATTAATTTGTAGATTGGTTTAAATATAAACTATCTGGTTTGCTATGAGACAATAAAATAATGTTGTGTATCTACTCAAGTTGCCAAAGCATTACTACAAAGTGTTTGAAGTGTATGGGCTGAACATTATTAATTAAAACTTATAAAGATTGGTGAAAGTGTCAAATACGGAGATCGGAAAGCGTGCCGGTGATTTCGCGTGAAATTTGCCGGCCAATCATACCTTACTTGCCAATAACACGAATATTATGTTGCCAGAACTAATCACGGTACTACAATGTTTTATCATATTTTGTGATTGTATGTAAAAAAAATTACACATGCCACGTTGATTGGTAGGAAATAATGATTTAATAAAATTATTTATAACATTTGTTAACCGATATTAAATAATATCTCTCACAAGGCACATTTGCAATATTTACGGAACATTTTATTTTGGACACTTCTTAAGAATATGTACGCCTGATATCACTTTACAATATCCTCTAGTGCAATATCATTGGTATTCTTATCTTTATAAATCTGATGCTTAAAATTCCACAAAAACTCATTATTTTTATAACATTCCACAAATAAGTGTTTCCCGCACAACAATCTTTTAGTTGCCACCATTTTGAAGTGTCTACTTGCATTAGTAAAGTTGGAAGGTGACCAACTTTTTCAGTTGCAAGTGGACTTTCATGTTAGTAGCTTGCTTGTCTGTTTACACGCTGCAAGTTGTGCGCGCGCAGCCAAATTAGTGGACTTGCATTAGCCAACTAACATCGTGTCAATGGGCCTTAAGTAAAGGATGTTAGTTTCCTTTCACACAGGACGGACACGGGAACGTCTTTTTTTTCAAGGACCCAAAGGTCACCACCGCCTTTATTTATAGTTTTTTGTGGGCCAGCCCTCGCGCACACCGACTACAGGCTACTTATTCTTACTTACGTCTTCACACGCGGCGAACGCGGACGGTTTCTTCCTGCGCTCATTCTCTATTTTCCCATCACTTTTCAGAGAAGGTGGTCATGTAACTTTCCTAACAGTTCATAAAGATGATTCAGACATGAGAAACTTTTTTTTTAACTTAGCATCGTCCTTACTCAAATCATAATATAGTTATGAAAATGATCAAAGCTCTGCTCTTTTCTGTAACAGCGGATGCACACATTCTATCCTGTTGCGCCGGGTTTTTTTCCTTAAAAAATAACATATATAAAACAAGCATCTTCTAATCACGATCAATTTCAACTCACTTCACAAACTGAAATGGGAGAAACTTATTTTTTCCCCGCCATGTGTGAAAACAACTATACTTAGGTTCGCGTCCATCTGCAGTAGCCTACAACTCTGTGATTACTAATTTCAATACATTGGTTGAGTAAAGTCATTGTGATAATTAGACTATCGGTGTGTTAAATAACTATTTATTATGTTCAATTAAGAGAAACTGTGCTCGCAGCCCAAACGAGTAGTGATGAACCAAAAGGGTAAATTTCTGAATTATATTTAGGCTTACAATAATATCCAGAAACTTTCGACATTTTCGGGGCTATTTATCTTCTTTTTAAGTTTCTTCACATAATAAATATACAATAATGTATAAAATTATTGCTTTAACTACTCTTAAATAAGATAGCTTAAGCCTGATTTTGTTAGGAAGAACAGTATCTTGTTGCCTAAAATGAGGAGATATTGGTTCGATCACGACCGGGTTCACTGATGGTTTCCACTTTCTCTCTCCACACATATATGGGTGAACTTCCTCTAAATTAAACCTTCCTAATCCTTAACACATTAATGTAATTAGTTAATAGGCGTATAACACGAACGGATGGTAAGAAGCGGTTATAAAAAAAAGTATCTGGTAGCTACCCAACAATATTTTTTTTATTTATCCATACATGATACATTAGGTCATGTGATCTGCAGCTGTCACTTTTGATAGATAGTATCACTACCTGTAATAAAACCAATAATATAGTAAGATAAAATCAATGTTGGCCTTAAAGAAATATGTTTGAATGTTCTAAAATGTTCTTCGATCCAGAATCATAGTATAAGGTTGCACGCTCGCAATCATTGGAAGTGGTACACGGTGAAGCGGGGGCGGAGAGGCGTTCAGGGTATCTGGTGTGTGAGTGTGGACGTCATCATCGTTATTACTCATATCGATGTTTTGTGAAAAAATGTGTGTTCCGGGTGCATCTTTACCTGGAACTATACAGAGTCTCAAACTATTGAGGATATAAGAATTTAAGCTCCACTTTATGTATTCTCTTTTACAGATGTATCAAAATAAAGAATTGATAGAACCATCCCTTTAAAAGATGTATACCCGGTTTTACGCAGTATAGAAAAGATAGGCTTTACCCTAATGGTGGGTGA
>CABFWB010000296.1:148991-164963 GCA_902151455.1 Timema bartmani
TCTTAGGTGGACAAAGATGCGCCTCTTTTCTCATTGATTCTATATCATTGTATATTATTTTATGCGTGTTCTTATGTGGAGTGGTGATGATACAATGTACATTATTCCGTTCGGAAATCTTACGAGTTTATAGAAAGAGAGAGAAAGTCTGTGCGGTGTGCCGTACCATTTATTTTTCAACACACAGTTTTCTGAATATGAAGATAATCTTGGCAATGAACTTTCTATCCTCTTTGCTTGTATTGTTGTAAATACACATTTCTGGTAAAACACTGCAAATAAGCTGGAGAGGGTTGCATTGGGAGGGGATAGCTATTGATTCTGAAACAGATATTTGTAAATCAATTATATAGTCTATACAACGAAATGCAAGAGCATAGTTGCCAAAGGCTTTTTTTACTGTATGTATAATTTTAATTTACATTTTGTAAAGCGTGTGTTTGGTTCAGTCGAATGCATTTATCATGACTTTTTGTATATATTTTCATTTTTTTTTTGTGTGTAAATTTAAGAGATCATTATAGAATCCTTAGGTCATTTGTAGATTTGTCTTATCATTTTTTGGTCATCAAAGTCCTGGCACTGCTTATAAGTTATACTATAGTGGAACAATGCAAGGGTAGTCCTGCTGTTTCTTAATGTATCTAGCGTGAACTTTTTGAACCGACTAATTATAATAATTATCAGCGCACCAACTTTAACCTAGAACAGCTACACAACACAGCCTACTGGGGCATAAATCTCCTTGTCTACAGTACTAAGGTTGATTTTCACTCAAATGTTATTCCATCCTCATAGGTGACCTGGCGGTCTAGGGGTAAGGTGTTGGACTTCTGTACTGGGGGTCCGGGGTTAAATCCTTGGTACCGGCATAGATTTATCTGATTGCCAAACCCTTTCTTCACCTCTGACAAGAAGTGCATTAGTCACAACTTGTGAATGTGTGGAATGCCAGGCCTCCACCGTGGTTTGGATCTCACGTTTAACTGTAGGTCCTCCATTTCATCTCGCAATCATCCTACCATTACAAATTACCTAAGTGCGTATAACTCGAACGGGTAGTATGACGCGGTGCTAATAATAAGTATTCCATTCTCCATCCACGAAAATGGGGGTACATTTCCACTCAATTTTACTTTCCTCATCGCTATTCAATAGTGCTACTAAGGCTAGTACATTATAGAGCACTTTTATGTGGTGCAGACGTTTGAAAGTCCCACATTATCTAAGAAATTGTTTAATATTTTTAAATATCGTTTTTAACCAAATGTTGGCGAAAATAATCATCAGGTTTCTGACCAGTTAAAAAGATTAAATTTTGAGTTTAAAGTTTAAAAAAATTTAATAACTTAAATGCTTCACGCAAAAAAAAAAAAAATGTATTCGAATATTAAAGCAAAAGATTAGAAACCTAGATCTAGCCTTATCCTATCAAATAAAATCGTGTTTTGATAGTCACAGAAAAACATTTTAAGACAGTGGTAGATTCTTTATATCGTTTTATGTAAGTTATCACACATTTTAAAAACTTAAAATTTAAATTATATAACTGGTCAGAACTTTCGCCTACATTTTGTGAAAACAATACTAAACATATCAAACCACTTCATAAATAGTCCATGATTTCTAAACGTCTGCAATGGTTCTCGGTGCCCTCCCATGTAGCACCCTTAAGGTATATGTATATAGCCCGAACGGATAGTGAAACGTGGTTTTAAAAAAATTACATTTCTGGCGTGGCTATTGAGGAAAATATAATTTAAAGGAAATGTACCAACACTTTCGTAGAAAGAGAATGGGAAACCATCTAGGGTAAAATCACTCACAGTACACTAGATCGTAATTCGAAGTCTTACCTCCCCTTCACCAACAAATCAGGTAAAACTAGCTTGACATTTATTCCGTGTGCCCACCGGTACGAGTCTAAAAGGTTATTTCTATGTCGATCTGAATATAATTTTTATCTCAAATCGAGAACAACTTCCCTTATTTTGACTTTGAAACAAAATGCAAAAGTGTTTTCACATGTTTATAAATGAGACGAGAGTTTGGGGGAAAATGTCGTGGATGGGTGGGTGGGAGGTTATTTGGGGAAACGGGGGTAGAAATGTGATTACCTAGACACAAGCTACTTTAAACTTTAAAACGTAATACTCACAAGATGAACTCGAAAATGCATTCCCAAGATTAGTTTCAAAGTGTAAATGTTGGGAGGCTTAAGGCATAAACTTGATAACACCGTGAGAGTATGTGCTTTAGCTCGCGCGTGATTGTGTGCTTTTATATGCGTTCGTGCGTGCGTGAATGCTGTGCTGTCGACTACCAAGCATCAAAACAATATTGCAACAACACAAATAGCACTTTAACCATCTTGGCCATACATAATCTACACCATGATAAATAATAAACAGAGATATAAAAAAAGATAAATTACAGGTGGTAAATTAAGTTTATAAATTAGTAGCGGGTAAAATACTCGATAGTAATATATAAAATGAAATCAGTATTTACCAAGTTATTTGTTTGGATTCACAAATGTTAACCAAAAAAAAGGCTATGGGGTATTACTACCCTTCCAGGATGTACGCATTAAGTACTAATTACGCTAATGTGTTAAGATGAGGATGGTTGAATTTTTAAAAATGTACTTATATCTTCATGGAGGGAGAGTGTAAAAACTATTTAGGATAAGCCACCCTCAGTACACTCGACCGGGACTCGAAACTCGATCACTCCATTATCGGCAGTCCTGTTTATTGCAACAGTGACGCCTTGGCTTAGACCATTAGACCAGTTAAGAAGGTTTCAGCGCATTTTAAATACGCTAGAGGGGGAATTATTATTAAAGCAAAATTTAAAGAAAATGTTCCCAAATTTGCGTGGACGAGGGGGAACTATTTAAGAAAAAGCTACTTTCAATACACCCTGACCGGATTCAAACTCTCTACCTTCCATTCTCCGTCAAACCAGACTATATGAGTCCGGCACAATCATTATTAATTAAAAATTGCATTTTTTAAGGAATGAGTAGTTTTTTTTAAGGAAACGCATTCTCATTAGCGTATAGAGAGGATTTAAGATAAAAACACAGATATAGATCTTATAGGATAAATTACTCCCATTGTAACAACGCAATATTTTAACCATATTCCCGTCACAAAGCATTCAGTCTACGTAATACTATGATAATGACAAGATCATGGAGGGAGCAAGCGAGGTCTACTGTTCACAGAACTGCTAGTAAGACTGTAGTAACCATCATAACATGAAGGGAGCGAGGTCTACTGGTCACAGAACTACTAGTAAGAATGTAGTAACGATAATACCATGGAGGGAGTGAGATATACTGTTCACAGAACCACTAGTAAGACTGGTAACGATAATACCATGGATGTAGCGTGGTCTACTGTTCACAGAACTACTAGTAAGAATGTGGTAACGATAATACCATGGAGGGAGCGAGGTCTACTGTTCACAGAACTATTAGTAAGACTGTAGTAACTATAATACCATGGATGTAGCGCGGTCTACTGTTCACAGAACTACTAGTAAGAATGTGGTAACGATAATACCATGCAGGGAGCGAGGTCTACTGTTCATACAACTACTAGTAAGACTATAGTAACGATAAGAAAATGGAGGGAGTGAGGTCTACTATTATTATTATTAGCACCGCGTCTTACTACCTGTTCGGGTTATACGCACTTAAGCTAATGTGTAATGGTAGGGTGATTGTGAGACGAAATGGAGGACCTACAGTTTTACGTGGAATCCGAACCACGGTGGAGGCCTGGCATTCCTCACATTCACAAGTTGTGATTAATACACGTATTGTCAGAGGTGAAGGAAGGGTTTGGCAATCAGATAAATCTGTGCCGGGACCGAGGATTGAACCTCGGACCCTCAGCACAGAAGTCTGACACCTTACCCCTAGACCACCAGGTCACCAACGTGAGGTCTACTGGTCACAGAACTACTAGTAAGACTATAGTAACGATAAGAAAATGGAGGGAGTGAGGTCTACTGTTTACAGAACTACCAGTAAGACTGTAGTAATGACAAGAACATCGAGGGAGCGAGGTCTACTGTTCACATAACTACCAGTTGGTTTGTAAAATAACCTAAACATTCGACCGTTTTTGTTTTATGTTTATAAATTTTGAAAGCACAAAGCGATTTTTTTCTTTCTTTCAATTGGAAAACTTGATCAATCGTAATACGATCTTAATATCACTATTTGGAAAATTTAATGAAATCATGCCTTATCCATTTTGAGGTCAGCCTTCTGCTGCATCGCTATTTGCTCAGTTGATTGGGTTGACCTTCCTAAACCCCCTTCTTCTCCAATTCCCTCCCAACTATCTCTCTCTCTCTCTCATCTCTCATGCAGCTCGTACAAGGATTAATGCGCCCTTCGGTTTCAGTTGTCGTCTTCAACAACTCCAAACTCGTGACATTTTCCGCTCGAGCTCTTTTGATAATCCCGGTTGCCTCAAGGCAACTAATGCTTCTAAATTGGTCCTCCATAGGGGTCACTCTAGGGTAGAAGATCGATACGGTGGCTTGGTCGGTCCGGTGGTCGGTCGTACTCTCTGTTTCAATAAAACTTAGACTCCTCAAGACCCAGCTTTTTTTAAATTATTATTTTATCACTGCATCTTAATACCTGTTAAGGTTATACGCATGCAAGATCATTACTTTAATGGAGTAGGGATGAGTAAGAAAGTATTTTAGAGGTAATATACCCGCATTTGCATCATCAGCAGGCCAGTATAACATGATAGTGACACCTTAGACCATTCAACCACTGAAGCGGGTGAAGCTTAGTTCTTACTTCGCACTTTTTTTAATGTGCACACTTTATGTTTGTGTCTTAATAGTCAAATCTTAAAACTGGAAATTCATGTTTCCACAGTGACGAAAAAATACTAATACAATATTATTATTGTATTTACATTCTTAGTTCGTTTAATTAATGACGTATGCCGATAACAGGAAGATTGGTATTTTAATCCCGGTCAGGTGTGGTTTTTCCTAAATTGTTTTTCACTCTCTCTCTACTAAAATGCGGGTACACATACTCTAAATTAAATCTTTACCATCCCTAATTCAGTATTATAATCAGTAGCCTAAATTGCGTGTAACCTGAACTGGTAGAAAGACGTGATGCTAAAAAAATTAATAATGTAAATATAATTTATTTACATTAATTCATCATAAATTATTGCAAACTTTTGATAACATTTTATTTGAACTCTATGATTAATAAATCAAATAGAAATATATTTTTAGAATGTCAATTTTTAGCGTGTTTCAATCAATGTTGGTGGACAAAAGTGGGCTTCCTATAAAAACCAGGGCTTAGCTTTTATTTCCATATCGATCGTCAAGTGTCCATAGGCTTCAGTTTCACAACAGAGAGATTTTACGTATAAAAGGAGTTCAGGGTTTGAATCTCAGATGAGTGAGCTATAGATGTTTTTTCCTAGATGCGGGTGTATTTCCTATAAATTCTTAATTTTGCTATCCTTATCTCATTTGTGTAAAGTGGCGTTGTACGGGAACATTACACAATTTACGGATTTGTATGAACTGGCCTGGCCAAACAAAATAAAATATCGCTTCAATATATACGTTTAAATTTAATTTTATACACATATAAATAACAACAGTTCATGAATATTTGTGGTGTCTCGAAGAATTTGACTAGAAACCTTTTAAACGAAGACCAAAAATAATTCCTTGTTAAATTACCCAGCGCATGATAGTTGTTTGAAATTTCTTTTGGATAATACCATGTAGAAAAATAAACTGAATATATCTACAGGAGCAGTATTTTTATTTATTTTTATTAAAAAAGTAGTTTTTTTACATTTGAATTTTTCTTAAACTTAACTCATGTTCTCTTTATTCCTCCTTAACTGCTGATAGTACCAATGAGTAGTAAGATACTATCACTTAAATTAAGTAATTACTATTATAATTTTCATAGTGTCTTACTGTCTGTTCAGGCTATACGTATATATTATGAGAATTACTTTAATGGGTCAAGAGTTAGGAAGGAAGAATTTTTGAGGTAATCCACTCGCATTTACGAGAAAGAAGAGTGGGAAACCATTTAGGAAAAAACCACCTTTAATTGACCGGACTGGGATTCGATCGAACCCCAATCTCCCAGTCATCAGCAGGCCAGTCTAACACAAGGGTGACGCATTAGACCGTTCGCTCACTGAAGCGGGGTGGGAAATGTATTACCATGATGACAAAACGTCAAAATTATTTTATATATTTCACAATTTTGAACAGATTAAACAGGGCACTTTTGGTTTTGTTCGTAATATATTTTTGTTTCATAGCAAACCATGGCTTATCTAGATTTAGATGCTATCAATCTTAGATATTTTTTGTTGCAATATTGCGCCTTAGCTTAGCCAGTATTAAGTATTCTCACTAAGTTTAGGGTCCCAGGTTCGATTCATGGAATGGCCAAAAATGTTTAATTGGTAAAATGGAGGTTTCCCATTTCACAGTTTTGAATTAACGGATTAGGGCTGGATGTTGTTTCTGTTATAAATTTAAATTAGTTTAAAAGTTTATGTGCTGAAATAAGAAGTCAGTTAAGAAATTGGACGTTATATACCAAGTCTAATAATAGCATTTTAAAAAAATTTACGATTTTATAGTTGCGTAAAACATTTAGTTATATTTATCGAAGTTTCCTTAATTGGAATTGAGACTTCCCTATTTCTAAACATAAGAAAAGCCTGTCCAAAATTGAGCCATAATTTTATAAAATATTCATATAATAGAGTTTAATTCCCAACATTGTCCAACAATCTGTCTGCTGCGAAATGTGTTTTTTCATATTCCCAGCGATGATTCAAAGGCTGGAGGACTAGATTGTGTGAGGGTACTAGATTTAAGTTACTTAGTAAGTACTGTGCAGATATAACAATGTACTTCTCAAATACGTTCAATGAACCAGTTATATTTATAATTTTAGCATGAGTTCCCACAAGAGCTAATTTAGACGTAAATACTTTTGCATTAGCCTGTAGAGAGGATAAGAAAAACACAATGACTTTCACAGTTAAAGAACCAACAAGACCAAGAACTTGGGAAAGTGCATCCGTTTATAATTAAAACTTCTTAACCACCTCCTACTGCCAACAGTGACCAGGTAGGCCCTACAATGTGATCATCACGCCTTAGACCACTCGCCCACCGCTATGGGTGTGGATATGTCAATAAATATTGACGTTATCTCTGTAAAGTGTGATGGGGTTCCTATTTAATTGAAACGGTGTGTACGCCCTCGGGGTTACGTAGAGGCTACATACAAAACGTGGAATAGAAGACTTACAAAGAAGAGAAATACAAGGGAAATTGACACGAGAAAGAGAAGTAGAGGGTGAAATAGGTGAAAGGGGATGAGAGAAAGATACTATGGTGAAATGAGGAAAATTCAAGTCTAAGAGAGAATGGAAGCGAAAAAGAAGAGAAAGGGAAGGATTGAGTGAAATAGGGATGGGTGGTGGAGAAGAGAGAGAGAGAGGGGTGAGGGATGAAGTGTGCGGTCAAGTTGGGAAGAGCAAAGTTGAACTTGAAACAAGTCTGATGGACCACGAAGATCGTTGGAAAGTTCACTCTTCTTTATTATTTTCTCTGGTCCCCTTTTCTTGCTCTACAATCTCGACGAACAAACATTTCAGTCTTCTACAGTCGTTTCAAAAAAAGGAAATGTTAATATTTTTACTTTCTCTCTATCTTACAGGTAGAGAAAGTATTGTGATCGTCAAAAAAATCGAACTCGAGATTTTGATGAATTTTGACGTTTCATGACTTCCTGAATCCGAAAAAGTGGTTTTTGAATTTCCGTCTGTCTGTCTGTCTGTCTGTCTGTACCTCCAACTAGAGCCTAAACTATTTTACCGATTGAGCTGAAACTTGATATCTAGGGTTTTCATAGGGTTGCCCCGAGGGGTTTTTGGAATTGGATATCTACCCCTAAAATTAAGGGTAGTTTACTGAAGGGAAAAAAGAGAAAAAGTCGATTTTCTCAAAATCGGCTCTAACGATTTTGATTAAATTTCATTTATGAACATTAATAAATATTCCAAACAAAATGGCTACTCTCAATATTTCGGCAAAATGGCTTTAAGGGCTCCGGTCTGATGCGTAAATTAACATTTTTTATAATAGCTCCGAAACTATTTGAGATATGAAATTACTTAGCATTACAAATATGTATATATATTTATAATACAAATATTTTATTCGAAACATATTTTTATAAAATCAATAATTTTCAATCTATACGCAATTATATATATATTTTTAGCTTTTTGGACATTAAAGCTTAAGTATTGCGATCGTAAAAAAAACTAACCTGAAATGTTGATGGATTTCGACGTCTCATGACCCCCCGAACCCTAAAAAATAGTCTTTGCAATGCCGTCTGTCTGTGTGTCTATTAAAACTTAAAATTAAGGGTAGTTTACTGAAGGGCAAAAAGAGAAAAAGTCGATTTTCTCAAAATCGGCTCTAACGATTTTGATTAAATTTCATTTATGAACATTAATAAATATTCCAAACAAAATGGCTACTCTCAATATTTCGGCAAAATGGCTTTAAGGGCTCCGGTCTGATGCGTAAATTAACATTTTTTATAATAGCTCCGAAACTATTTGAGATATGAAATTACTTAGCATTACAAATATGTATATATATTTATAATACAAATATTTTATTCGAAACATATTTTTATAAAATCAATAATTTTCAATCTATACGCAATTATATATATATTTTTAGCTTTTTGGACATTAAAGCTTAAGTATTGCGATCGTAAAAAAAACTAACCTGAAATGTTGATGGATTTCGACGTCTCATGACCCCCCGAACCCTAAAAAATAGTCTTTGCAATGCCGTCTGTCTGTGTGTCTATTAAAACTTAAAATTAAGGGTAGTTTACTGAAGGGCAAAAAGAGAAAAAGTCGATTTTCTCAAAATCGGCTCTAACGATTTTGATTAAATTTCATTTATGAACATTAATAAATATTCCAAACAAAATGGCTACTCTCAATATTTCGGCAAAATGGCTTTAAGGGCTCCGGTCTGATGCGTAAATTAACATTTTTTATAATAGCTCCGAAACTATTTGAGATATGAAATTACTTAGCATTACAAATATGTATATATATTTATAATACAAATATTTTATTCGAAACATATTTTTATAAAATCAATAATTTTCAATCTATACGCAATTATATATATATTTTTAACTTTTTGGACATTAAAGCTTAAGTATTGCGATCGTAAAAAAAACTAACCTGAAATGTTGATGGATGTCGACGTCTCATGACCCCCCGAACCCTAAAAAATAGTCTTTGCAATGCCGTCTGTCTGTGTGTCTATTAAAACTTAAAATTAAGGGTAGTTTACTGAAGGGCAAAAAGAGAAAAAGTCGATTTTCTCAAAATCGGCTCTAACGATTTTGATTAAATTTCATTTATGAACATTAATAAATATTCCAAACAAAATGGCTACTCTCAATATTTCGGCAAAATGGCTTTAAGGGCTCCGGTCTGATGCGTAAATTAACATTTTTTATAATAGCTCCGAAACTATTTGAGATATGAAATTACTTAGCATTACAAATATGTATATATATTTATAATACAAATATTTTATTCGAAACATATTTTTATAAAATCAATAATTTTCAATCTATACGCAATTATATATATATTTTTAACTTTTTGGACATTAAAGCTTAAGTATTGCGATCGTAAAAAAAACTAACCTGAAATGTTGATGGATGTCGACGTCTCATGACCCCCCGAACCCTAAAAAATAGTCTTTGCAATGCCGTCTGTCTGTGTGTCTATTAAAACTTAAAATTAAGGGTAGTTTACTGAAGGGCAAAAAGAGAAAAAGTCGATTTTCTCAAAATCGGCTCTAACGATTTTGATTAAATTTCATTTATGAACATTAATAAATATTCCAAACAAAATGGCTACTCTCAATATTTCGGCAAAATGGCTTTAAGGGCTCCGGTCTGATGCGTAAATTAACATTTTTTATAATAGCTCCGAAACTATTTGAGATATGAAATTACTTAGCATTACAAATATGTATATATATTTATAATACAAATATTTTATTCGAAACATATTTTTATAAAATCAATAATTTTCAATCTATACGCAATTATATATATATTTTTAACTTTTTGGACATTAAAGCTTAAGTATTGCGATCGTAAAAAAAACTAACCTGAAATGTTGATGGATGTCGACGTCTCATGACCCCCCGAACCCTAAAAAATAGTCTTTGCAATGCCGTCTGTCTGTGTGTCTATTAAAACTTAAAATTAAGGGTAGTTTACTGAAGGGCAAAAAGAGAAAAAGTCGATTTTCTCAAAATCGGCTCTAACGATTTTGATTAAATTTCATTTATAAACATTAATAAATATTCCAAACAAAATGGCTACCCTCAATATTTCGGCAAAATGGCTTTAAGGGCTCCGGTCTGATGCGTCAATTAACATTTTTTATAATAGCTCCGAAACTATTTGAGATATGAAATTACTTAGCATTACAAATATGTATATATATTTATAATACAGATATTTTATCCGAAACATATTTTTATAAAATCAATAACTTTCAATCTATACGCAATTATATGAATTTTTTTAACTTTTTGGACATTAAAGTTTAAGTATTGCGACCGTAAAAAAAAACTAACCTGAAATGTTGATGGATGTCGACGTCTCATGACCCCCCGAACCCTAAAAAATAGTCTTTGCAATGCCGTCTGTCTGTGTGTCTATAAAAACTTAAAATTAAGGGTAGTTTACTGAAGGGCGAAAAGAGAAAAATTTGGTTTTCTCAAAATCTGCTCAAACGATTTTGATTAAAATTCGTATCTAGGCGTTGATTAAGATTATAAATAAACTGGCTATTTTCATTTTCCTATGAAAATGATTTTTAGGGTACTTTACAGAAGCGTTAATTTCCGTATCTCCACAACTATTTGAGAAACTAAACAACTTATCATTGCAAAATTGTAGGACTATTAGAAATAAAAAACTTTTATTTGACATATATTTTTATAAAAGCAACAGTTTCTGAGATATTTGCAAATATATTAATACAATTTTGTGAGCTTTAGTTGTAAACATATACTACTTAAGTCTTAACGCAATAATTCTCCAATGCCATAGAGTAATTAAATATAAGTATCTAAAAAAGTATGTTATTTTTCCTTAAATCTCTTAGGAGAAATGTTTGCATAGCAATGATCTATCTCCATTTTAGACTCAATAGTCAATATTTACATTTTTTATTGGTCAAAATGTATAAATGAATAATTAAATATCAATGCGATGACTTGAAGATCTGCAACACCTTATAAAATGTTAAAATTTTAACCAGAAATCGAAATTTTAATACGAAGTGTTGACCCTTGTGGAAGACATTAAACTGTTTGAAATGCTCTTAGGTGGACAAAGATGCGCCTCTTTTCTCATTGATTATATATCATTGTATATTATTTTATGCGTGTTCTTATGTGGAGTGGTGATGATACAATGTACATTATTCCGTTCAGAAATCTTACGAGTTTATAGAAAGAGAGAGAAAGTCTGTGCGGTGTGCCGTACCATTTATTTTAAAAAAAGGTCATTTGTACTCTCTGAATTTGTAGGGACCCGCGGAGCAGACGTCAAGTTCAATAATGTTCATTGATATTCGGAAGGTCAGGCTTAAAATCCCCGGCATGGTGCACTGAGGGCTATTTTTTTCATTATGGCTTCCCATTCTCACGAAAATGCGGTGACACTTTCTATCAATCTTACCTTAATTTATACCTACACCATTAGAGTAATTAAATGCTGATAGCCCACTTCAGTGACTGACTGGCATAAGGCGTCACCCTCGTGTTGGATTGGCTTGCCAATGACGGGGATATCGGGGTTTGAAAACTGGTTGAGTCTACTGAGGGTAATTTTTCCAAAATAGTTTCTCCCTTTTCTTCCACATAAATGCTGATAGATAACATCTATAATGCTTTCTTACTTGTCCCTATCCTATAGGAGTAATTATCATAATAAGCGTCGTATTAACTGAACAGGTACTAAGACGCAGCGATATAAACAAAAATGATAATAAATTGGATGGGTTGAAATAAATTGTGGGGTAAACATTTATTCGCAGTTTTACCAAATTTTACATATTATCTGAAACACATTTCCGAAACAAATGTATTCAAAGTGTGAGTACTTTTAGAAATTTAGAATAGAGTAGATTAAGTCACATTGGTAGCTACTCAGTTGGACTCGCATTTCACTTGGCTAGCATTGAAGATTGTAGTTCTAATCCTGGCATAGGGCACCCGAGGTCATTTATATCATGTTATTCATTGCTGGGGTTATCTAATTAGTTTTCACGCTAGTGTGGGTGCATTTTATTCTAATATACCTTGTTAATCCTATTAGACCTTTCAGTTCAAGCCAGCTATAATTCCTTGTTTTAACGTATTGTATTAATTAAAATTATGCATGGATCTAGATTTGAGAGAGTGTAGAAACCTTGACCCGTTTAATTTAATTGACTAGTCGGCAAATAACCCAATATTTTTAATAATTAAAGTATTACATTAAAATTAAAATATAATAATAGTATTTGCAATCGAAAACTGTAACATCTAAAATCATTATATTTAACTTCAAAAGTAATTTAATTATGTTTTCAATAAATTTTTAAATATTGGTTTCATTGGCACCTAATTGGCAGTGGTTTTGAATAGTAAAATTACAGTATTGCTTTCCCGCCACCCGATGTATATTCGTTAACGTATAACTAACATATTAAATATTCGTACTAAAAACTAGTATTTTAAATAAATAGTAAATTAGCCATGTTAAAATCTTAGACGCTTTTGGAGAAATGAGTGTTTCAAAACGTTTAAGAAGCTCCAATACCCCATGTTGATAATTTCTTATTAGGCTCCTGATTCCTTACTGCCTCGGACTTTATTAATTCAGTATACGAGTAGAGTTCAATTTTTAAAGGAAGGGCCTTATGGAAAGTAAACAAATAATTTTTTTGTGGCTAAAATGATCGATTTAATCCTACTATATTGTAAGTATAAGTTTATAGGTATGGATTATACAATTTATCAAAATTCACAGCCGTAGATAGCATGATCTAACGTATGAATCTTTAAAATAATATCTAGTAACTTTTCTGTCAGATAAATTTCTTCTTATAAAATCTGAAATTTGGTGTCTCAGTTCGTTCGTGGTAGCTTTAGATCTACTTTTACATAATTACTAAAATAAATACATTTTTATCATTAAGTTTTCATGGATTGAGAATTTGAGTAAATTCATATCACTAAGTTAATGTGGCAAAACACAATTATAGGGTGGATGGATGAAAGTCAAAGTGTTTGAGTAATATTTCAACTGTCAGAAGAGAATAAAGTTACCAAGACAAACTATATAATTATTATTTATCTATTTTCGCCGCGTCTTACTACCTATTCAGGCTAAACGCATATATGTCAATTACTCTGATGGGGTGTAGATTAGGACGGAAGTATTTTATAGGTAATCTACCCGAATTTGCGTGGAAGGAGATTGGGAAACTATTTAGGAAGAACAACCTATACTAGACAGGACAGGGATTCGAACCCCAATCTCCACATCTTCAACAAGCCAGTCCAACACAAGAGTGGCGCCTTAGACCATTCAACCACCGAATCATGTCGAATATACCCTAATCATCAGGTATCGATACCATAGTACCTTGTTTCACGTGTTAGGTTTTTAGCTATATTAACTTACAATAAATTTTAATTAAATTATATCCATACGTTTTTATGTTGAGTCAAGATGTAAACGTTTAAAAAAATTGGTGTCATATAAATGTATGTTGTGTGTATTTGTTATTTTGTGTGTGTGTGTGTGTGTGTGTGCATAGCTACATTTATTATGTACAGTGAATTTCAATAAATATAGCCTTTACTAGAAGCATGAGAAGTTAGATCTTTTTTTAAATATTAATACGTCAGGTAATTTTATCTGCCACTGCAACCTTTAGAGATATTATCAATAACTGTAACAAAAAACACAAAGGGGACGTTCAAGTATTACGTAAGCGCCTCAAGGGAGAAAAAGGGGTTCAAACTTTGCTTCTTTTTTTCTAACAATAGTGGAGCGGTAGACAGAACAATGCTTCTGTAAGAAAAGGAGTGCCGGCCAAGAATGGTGCAGTGACCCCAGCCAAACCAAATTGACAAATAATTAATAACAAAAATATTTGGACGTGTATTCAAGGACCTTGTTCATCAATTTAAAAGTGGTTTAGAGTTTTTCATATTATAAAATAATTATATACTATAATGTATATAATAAAAGAACTAGCTCAAGATATGGATAGGTAGCGTACGTTTGTAAGAATGGCAATAAACTTTCGGGTTTTAATGAAATAGAGTAAATAAATTCACTCTCTTTTTTATATACATAATTTCAACTAAGGAGGTTTTTTTTTTAAGATTTATAAAAAAAAAATTAGTACATAGAATTTTTATTCAGTTTATAACAATATTTATTGTGAATTATTTCGCATCATTAATTTACATCTATACTTTAATAATTACCAGCAATTTATAAATTGCGTAAAAAATAATGGTTATTACTGTGAACAAATTACAAAAAAAAAGTCAACAAATATAACGTAGTCAAGGCGGGGGACTAGGGGAGATGGTTTTTTTTTTTGTTCTTACAAAGGCTCACAAATCGCTTGTTCTACCTAGTTCATTGACTGACTATTTCACGAAATGGGCAGTTACAATCGTTACCCAATTTATGAACTCGACAAGTTTTTGCCCAGTCTGTGAAATGTACACTAGAAGAACAGGTTTGGTCTACAAGTTAATTTAATTTTAGTCGTTTTATAATAGAAAGTTAGGTTAAATTAGGTTGATATTGTTTAATAAAAAGTCTTAAAAAACGAATTCCAGCTAAGCTTCTAGTATATAGAACAATAAATTCTCGTTCATGAAATGGGCAAGATTAAATGCAATTTTTGCCCGTTTAGTGAAATGGTCAACAGAAGAGTTCACGAAAATTGACAGAAATTTGCCCAATTCGTGAAACAGGCAGGTTCACTAATTGGGTGTAATATATATATATATATATATATATTACACCCAATTAGTGAACCTGCCTGTATATATATATATATATAAAAATAAAAGGCTACAATTATAATAAACTGATACGTTCTAAATCAACAGCCTCAACGTTTACAGCAACATATTTGAATGAACTAAATGGAAATGAAACGCTTCTTTTCAATTAATTTTGAAAATCAACTGCTATGTTAAAAAAAGAGTATAGAAACTCATATACCTTATATGGTGAAAGTTAAACATAAGTGAGCAAATTTTGTCTTGAACAAAAAAAATCACATACGTGCTTACAAAAAAAGAGTCCTCTATTTAAATTAACTTTCATTGAAGCTGGAATTCGTCAAAAGGGGAAGTGGTGCGAGATATTTTACTTGCAGATAGAACTATTTTAAAAAGTCCCGAGAGTGTGTGGGTACGTGTGTGTGTGTGTGCGCGCGCTTGTGTGTCTTTAAAGGAGGTAGGGTGTGGCCCATGTTTTAGTATGCGCGTCCATGTGTGAAACAACTCTCCTACAACCCTACCCCTTAACCCCTCCCTTCCACTTCTGGGAGCCCCTCTGGACGTTGTGGTTTCTTCTAAACGTCTGCCCCTATTTAGGATATCCAGCTCAACGCACATCCAGGAATTAGTTTGGGAGAGGAATAAAAGAGGGTGTGGAGTAGATGGTTTAAACCGCATTAACTTCAAGAAATTGTACATGACTAAAAAAAAATTCTTTAAATGAATTTTTTTAGTTAATATTTTTTTAGCACCGTGTTTTTGCTA
>CABFWB010000296.1:170877-186865 GCA_902151455.1 Timema bartmani
GAGTGAGACAGGTCAATTAAAGTAATAACTATATCTAGCCCATACCAGAAGATATGGTACATTGTAAACAATATATCTGACCAGAGATAGATTTGGGCTGAAAGTTTCCATTAAATACTTGAAGTAAAATAAATTAAAGTGTATGCAATCCAAACGGGTAATAAGACATGATACACAAATACCTAACTTGGCGCGTGAATAGATAGAAGTAGAATCATTGTATGGAACAGCCTGGATGGATAGTAAATTGTAGGGAGTTAGGGGGAGGGAGTGAGATGAAAATCATCCTGCCAGTTCAGTAGCATAGCAAATATAAATATTTTCAAAAAAATATTATGGCTTACAAAATGAAGCACCAACGCAGGGCAATAATAGCTAGTGTTTGTTAATGTTTAGAAAAAAAACAGGCTTTTTAAGGCTATATGTAGTTTTTAGCCAGTCCATATTTATGTTTTAATTTACACGTGTGTACGTATTCTACTACAATACATCAGCCAAAAACAATTTACTCTACATGGAAAATGTAATTGTTCAAACTTAATAACCTACAAATTAAAAAAAAAATAAACTCTACATATAAAAAAAGTTTTATGGTTTAAAACGTGTTTATTCTTTCATACTTTCCCCAATCCATTCAACTAATGTGGCTATTTAAACATAATACCTGTATGAGGTAATAACTGGTAGGGGTGTGGGGGTATAGGGAGGGGCAAGCCGGACGTGAGTGGTCAGTAGAATTGGGGGAGGGGGAGGGGGGGTTTGGCCTACAATGAACAGAGCTTTCACAACAATAAACTTCTCCTCAATCCCCGTATAGCCTCGCTAGCCCCCGTACTTCTAACTTATCACGGTTAACGAATGGTTCTCATGGTACGACCTATTTGTTAATTTGAGTGGAAGGGAGATCGGTAGTGTTTACCCTCCCCCCCTCCCCCAAAAAAAATATGCTTGGTACAGTATTTGAGCCAATCATTGCTATACGTAATTACATTTATAATTTTACTAAAGGCTTTAAAGGATTTCAAAAGCTATCACCTTTGCACCATGAATTCATGATATCACTTTAATTTGTAAATTGGAGTCAAAAACTTTTTTTAAAGTATTTTATTTTTAGCATCACGTCTTAGTGAACTTCCAGGTTGTAAGCACATTAAATAATTGCGTTAATGTGTTGGGAATAGGAAGGTTAAATTTAAAGGAATTGGAACAGCATTTACGTGGGGGGGAGGGGGGGTAGATTGGAAAACCATTCAAGAAAAGACACACTCAGTACAACCAACCCGGATTTGAACCCCAATATCCCCGTAATCAGTAGTCCAGTTTGTTGCGAGAGTGATGCCTTAAAGACCATTCAACTACGAAAGTGAGTTAAAATCTTTCAAAAAATAGTATATTCTGTAATCTTATATTAATAAAATAAGGAGTTTGTGTGCCTGTCATGAGCATTGCATGATATCTACCACTCGCAAAAGGTTAAAGCTTAAAAATTAGTAGCCCTGTGTACGAACATGTGCACTCGAAACTGAAGTTTTAAATTTATTGATCAGGTTTTTGTTTCACTCGACACCTTGGAGAGAAATTATTGTGATCGTCAAAAATTCGAACCCTAGATTTTGGTAAATGTCAACGTTTCATGACCCCCTGAAACAAAAAAAGTAGTTTTCGTGATGCCGTCTGTCTGTACCTCAGGCTAGAACCAAAACTATTTCACAGATTGGGCTAAAACTTGATATCTAGTTTTTTAGTAAGGGTCCACCGAGGTGTTTTTGAAATTAGATGTTTAACCCTAAATTTAAATGTAGTTTACTGAAGGGAATAAAGAGTAAGAATCAATTTTATAAAAATTTGCTCAAACTATTTTGATTAAATGTTGTATCTAGACACTATATATTACTATAAACAAGATGAAAATTCTCATTTTCTCATGAAAATGAGTTTGAGGGTACTTTACATAAGGGAAATTTTCAAATTTTCATCATTTCTCAGCAACTATTTGAGATACGAAATAACTTATCATCGTGAAGTTGTAGAACTATTAAAGATAAAAATATTTTATTTGAAATAATTTTTTTTAACTAATTTGTTCTAAACTATAGTAAAATATATAATACTTTTTAATTCAAGTTTTTAAAAATTAATTTGATTCTTATGCTCTTTGGTGGACAAAGATGTTTCTCTGTTTTTTTAAAAATTTTCTGTAACGGTGTTCTAGTTTCTAGTGCCATAGAGTAAAGTAAGTAAGTACCAGTTTATTTTATTCCTTTTATGATCTTTAGTGTAATGTTTCTCCAATAATGTATTATTTTGCTTCACAAATCTTACGAGTTTTTAGTAAAAGTCTTATGTTAAGATAAAAGTGCGAGAAAGTCTGTGCGGTGTGCCATACCATTCATTTTTATTAATTAAAAACAAGATTGGAAGAACTAAAATGAAGATATATTTTTATTCCTGAAGCACATAAATGCGTTGCCTGGGGTAGCCACGCAACTCATTGCGCGGTTACTCCAGGTAATGCCGAGTACTTCTGATAGTGACTTATATAATCACGTGTTTTATATATTACTTAAGAGTCTATTTCGTGGTCGATTAACCTTCGGGGAGTGGCACTGTTTCATTTTCACAATAGCTGTGATTTTTTTTTATTTAAATTTTTTTATAGGTAATTAGGTTGGATCCTGTCCAAGTATTTCTCAATTAGTTCCTGTTGGGTATTATGATTTCATCAAACATTTAAAAAATGTTTATTTTCTGAGATACAGGAGTCTTAACTGACGCCATGTAGGAATGTTTTGAATACGCAACGGCACCAGTCATGATGTCATACGTCTGGCTCATTGCTGCATTATTTTTACACTGAAAGTTATATCACTTGTCTGAATGTTCTATCACGTAGCTTAACTTGGCTGTAGTTGTTATTTACATGCGGTCGTGCTATACATAAAAATATGAATTGAAGGAAGGAACTCAAAGAAGAAAAGAATTTTAGAGCTATGTTTTTGTAACAGTTATTGTAATTTTATTTTATTTTTTTAATAAAATTTACAAAAATATAATATCATTCAAATATGTATTTAATAATATCGCTTCAATAATAATATTATGTAAGAGCATTAAAGTATTTGTTTGTTATTATTACTATTATATTATTAATATTATTATTATTTACATTATTAACACAATAGGATGTTGCAAAAATGCAATGGTGCCAGTCCTAATGTTCATGCTATAAGCAAAGCTTAGATATCACACACAAGATAATGCTCTATTTAGAAACGTATAGAAGTGTTTTTTTGTCTTTAATTGAGAGCAGCGAAACTAGGGGTAAGTTTAATAGTTATTTTTACTAATACCATTATTTTGTTCGATTTTATTGCATATTTTTAAAATATCGTTCAACGGTTTCACTGGCCTCAATTTCAATATTTAAAAAAAAGTAAAATTCAGAAAACCGCACCACAATGTGACATCTTGTTATTATTACTGTATTACCTACCTAAGTTTTTTAATCAAGGGGTGATATGGGCTCTTAAAAGTGTATCTAAGTTTAAAATAAGGTATTATATATGTCGCTATACCTGTTGCTAAGGAAATGCTTATTTTAACGTCGTTAATCTTTTTTTTTTTTTTTAAGACGAGGAGATAGCGTTGCTCCCTTACACGAAAGCTTCGTTAAGCATTCGCTTCATCACAGTAATTGGCTTCTCAAACGAATTTCCCTTTCTTTCGAAACAGACCTTGTGACCTTTCTATTACTGGTTTTTTTTTTCATCCCTTAGAAGCAGACATTTCCTTAAAGAGAAGCACTAAGACACAAATTGAAAAGAGTTTCTTTCAATTATGTTCAAAAAAAAATCATTAATTTTTAAAATATATATATATATCTGTATTCTGATATATTGAAAAAATATTTCTCAATTATTACTTTCCTATATTAAAGTTTCCTTGAAAAAAATTCCCATTCACTTCAAGATCAAACTCATGTGAAAGAAGTCTTATATTAAAAAAAAAATATATAAATTTTAATAAGTTGAAAAAAAAGTCAACTTTATATTCATTTTTACTTTCTCATACCAATAGATAAAATTGTAATCGTAAAAGAAATCGATCTTAAGAATATGATGAATCTTAAGGTTTTATGTGAACTCAAACCCAAGAAGGGGAATTTTACCAATTCTGTCAGTTCCTATGTATTGAATGTCCCTGACCATGGATCCAAAACGGTTGGATAGGTTTCGTTCAAACTCGATATTTAGATTTTACAGGGCTATAGCTCGGGATATTTATTTTTATTTTGACCCAAACACTCAAAATAAGAATAGTTAACTAATTAAGGATTTCTTTGAATTCCAAAATTTTCAAAAATGGTTCAAAATATTTAGTTTAAATTTATATATATATATATATATATATATAGTATTTGTTTGACATTACAAATAGAACTAGATATTTGGTTTTGGAACTAAGATTTGTTGAAGGTAAGTTTACTGATGATTGAGTTTTCACACATTTAAAATATTTTAAAATGACTCCACCAATTTGGTTCGATCTATTATGATGAATAAGAATACTTTTTACAGAATACAAATAATTTGAAAGTGGTTTGCAAATAACTTATTTTTGAAAATGTTCTAGTAAATATATATGATAAATATATTTAAATTATACATAATGTCTCAATCCCACCAAGGGCGTATAAAGCTATTTTCTACAAGAAGCTCAGATAGAAAATTTTACTTTGCCTTTAGCAAACGAAAGTTTTTATACGTGTGTATGAACCAACCCTATGGGTGTCGATGGCGTTCCAATGGGGGGGTCTGGACCCCCCAACCACTGTCCTTTCTACACACTTGGATGTCATTGTTTAAGTTTAATTTTTCAATATTATTATTTCAATGAATAGCCATTATACGAACGGTAGCTACTCGTATAAAATGTTAGTTTAAATATAAAATTAATGACTAGATAGTTAAACATCGTCATATTCCTTTATGATTAAGAACGAAAACACTTATTTATATGTAAATGTTTTCCGTTTTAGTCCATCAAGGTGCAAAACACTGTGTTCTCTCAGTCATAATGGCGAAAATAAATAAATATGAGGAGTGGGGTCCAACATCTAAAATAAGTTGGTAGCGTGTCTGCCTACTGAGCTGTGGATCCCAGGTTAGATTCCCGACATGGCCGTAAAATTAATTATCGGTTGGATATGGTTTTCCCCTTTCATAGTGACGAGTTAACGGCTGGGTACTTGGTGTTGTGTCTGTTTTAGGTTAAGTTAGCTATAAAGCATATGCTGATATAATTTAATCACTCGATTCACATAATATATTTCAATTAAGATTTAAAAAAAAAGAGAGAATAGAGCAGGTGGCATACCTCTTTCAATTCGAGGCTTTCTTGTGTGTTGCCAGGTTTGGGCAGGAAGGAATAAGATAAATGGGGTAGTTTCAGCAGCACTTCTAGAACTTGCACCCCCTTTTTTTTTACCAAAATAAGGGTACTTTAAGGAGTGAGCTACTCTACACCCTAAATAAAATCATCCATGATGTACTTTTGCCTGTATATTTGGCCGTACACATAGTGGACAAACTAGGCCAGCTCTCTCTCTATATATGGCCCATATACAAGAACGAGAAGACGCGGTGCTAAATAATAATAATACAAGAACGAGGTTGAGCTAAACAGAAGTCGGAGCGGAGCAGAAGAGGCGTTAAAATGCAAAGTAGATATCAAATCAATCAAGTTTGAGTGAAACAGAAGTTCTCACATATTGGCCTACCGTTCACCAAGACAAAATAAAGGCCTCCACCTCCTTTCATCTCTTAAAAATGGTGGGGAACTCCTTAAAATCGCTTTACAAAAAACAAAACTAAATTAAATAAGAAATTACATAAAATGAAATTAGGACACAACAGCTATTTTACAATATCTTAGATATACAGTTTAGAAGACTGAACCACCTGCCTCGGTCGCGTAGTTTGGCTAACGCGCTAGTTTCGTGTTGTGCCAGACTGCCGAGGACGGGGAGATATAGGTTCACATCTCGGTCGGGAGAACTGGGAGTGGTTTTCCTAAATAGTTTCCCACTATCCCCAATGCAAATGTGAGTTCACTTCCTCAACATTCAACCTTCCCAATTCCTAATCCATTAGCGTAAACAGTACTTAAGCGTATAACTCGAACTGGTAGTAAGACGTAGTGCTAAAAAAAAAGACTGAATACAATAGTTAAGTTGTAAGCATGACATCTCAAATATTATAGTTGTTAAAATAATAGCCGAGCTATGTTAAGAAGAAAGTTAAATAAAATTATCTAATGTACAATTCCACTACTGCGCTGTTAAATCTCCTTTCTACTTTGAACTGCAGCTACATGCTAGAGAGAATTTTATATATTTAAATTCTCTAATGATAGTTTGTTTTCACTATTACCATCTTTGCATGTAAAAGAAAAAGAAGTGCCGAAGCAGATTAAAACGTTAAATTCCTTCTGGAGTGGTCAAACTAAGGTAGAACGTAATTGTTTCATCACGTTGGTCGTGATTGCAGTTAGGTTGACCTCAATCTTGCCCTCACACACCCCATCCACACCTAAGTCCCTTCATCCCCTCCAATTTTTTGCCTTTCTCTATTCACCAAGCTACCTCATAACCGTCGGCAACGAATGTGGAAACCTCCGGATTACATTTATTTTGCATAAACCAAGTTCTTTGTGAACACTTCTTGCTCGGGATAGGGGAAAAATAAAAAAAAAAACTATATTGTGACTAAACCTTTACAAAGTTTGTTTTCTGTGTGTGACTTAACTCTACAAAAGCTTTAGGTATTGGAGAGAGAAAATACATTTGGGGGTGGTCGGTGGTTACTTTGGAATATGCAAAATTTTAGGTGAATAAAAGTTATAAAGCTTTCTGAGGAGAAAATTACTTTTCGGTTGGTAAAATACTGCAAGTATACGAATTCATAAATATATTACATTGAAAATTATTCTAAATATCTTATATTGGAAAATATTTTTTTATATTGGTATGTTTAAATATTCATAATTTATTTTTAAGAAAAACTTCAGTGAATGTTTACTATTTTTTATTTCAACTAGCACGTTTTTTATCACATCCGTGTTTGATCATGAGTTAAGGATCAGTAAGCTAGAATTTAGAGGAAGGGGAAAAGTACCCGCGTTTGTGTGGAGGGATAGAGGGGAAACCATTAACCAATCAACCAATATTATAGAAGTCTAACGGGAAGGGATGATAATTAGGCTAGATATTATAGCAGGTATCTTAAAATTACATACGGTAAAAACAATCCTTTGTACACCTGCCAGAAATTAGATCCTTCGCCTTCCCCGCATCTAGCAATCCAGTGTAATGGGAGCCTGGTTGCATAAACTGCTTGAACACAAGTGCGTGTATGAATATGTTGTGAATATTTTCTCAACTCTTAGAATATTTTACGCCAAGAGTATATTTAAGGCAATCATAACTTTGATAAAAATGATCTAAATTATATTTTCACACACTTTTTACCTTGGAGAAAGAAGTATTGTGTGCGCCAAAAAAAAATCAGACTAAAAAGATTGATAAATGTTGACGTTTCATGACCCCTTGAAATCGAAAAAGTTGTTTTAGTTTTTCTATTTGAGTGTTTGTATCTCGTCCTAGAGCCGAGACTATTTTACTGATCGGGCTAAATCTTTGTATCTGGGGTGTTCATAAGCTTCCTCCGAGGGATCCTTGGAACTAATTAAATATCCAACTCTAAAATAAAGGGTAGCTTACTGAAGGATAAAAGGATAAAAAATTAATTTTCTCGAAATCCAGTCTAATGATTTTGATTTAATTTTGTATCTAGGCTGTGTTTAACATTATAAACAAAATGGAAACTATCATTTTCCTATAAAAAAAATGAGCTTCAGGGTACTTTATATTGGTGGAAATATCTTACTTGGATCATATTTTCAAAACTTTTTGCGATACAAAATAACCTATCATTGTAAAGCTATAAGCAAATGTATATATATATTTTTATGGAGGTCTTTGAAAATAATTGAAATTGATTGTTATGTTCTTTGGTGAACAAAGGTGTTCCTCTTTTTTAAATGTTTCTGAAACAGTGGGTATTATTCCATTTATGCTCTTTTATGGAGCATTTATGCATTAATGTATATTGTTTAGTTTCACAAATCTTATGAGTTTTTAGTAAATACATATATTTTAAGATAAAAAAACATAAAAATATGTATGGTGCATCTTACCAATTTTTTTTTTCTACCACTTCTGACTAGACATAAGGTCTATACTTGTTTTAATTTCGATAGTGAGATAGGGATCAGTAAATTAGAGCTTAGAGGTAGAGTACCTACGTTTGCATGGATAAAAAAGGAAGTAATTTAGTTAAAAAACCACCCTCAATAAAAATGTATGAAATGCATTCAAAATCCAAACTTCCTGTCATTAACTGAAAACAAGAATAAATTAACCTTACAATTGCTCCACATGCATACCGATGTGGATGTTACAAAAATTACTCAATTATTGTTTTTAAAAAAAACTTGAAATAATAAGACTCGACGTGGAATAAAATTCCTCGGAGTGTTTTATTGCCTTAATTGGAGAGATTCTATATTCAAGTAGAACATAAATTACAAGTTCTTGCATGCTTGACGGGGTGCTGAAAAGGGCAAGAAGAGATGTCAGTGGGTGTGCTTGCGTGCGTGTGTGTGTGTATGGGTGTGCGGGCGTGCGGGCATGCGTATGAGCGTAACGGTAAGTGTTGGAATCAAATTCACGGGACTAGAAATTTTAAGGGGGAGTGTTTACTTTCCCAGTGAACCTGAGCTGATTAATGACGCTAATTGGTTGAAGAAAGCTAACGAACTTTCACGTAACTTGGTAGGGTTGAAAATGAAAAAAAAGGACGGAGTAAAGTAAGGATAGGGGGAAGTAAAGCAACAGAAGGGGAGGGAAATTCATGTTATTCGAGAATTTCCCTAAATTGGCTTTATTTGAGTCTTCCTCTTGAGACTTTATTGATAAACTTCTGTATATAATCTATACCCCATTTTGATCTATAATACATAAAAGAAACTTCAATTGATATTATCTAAAGTGATACTGTGATTTTCACACCCACATGATTGTTCTATATACTAAATATAGACTGAAATGAACCTATAGTTAGTTGCTTTTTATTTATGTTTTGAACTACACACACCTCTGGGCTACATACAACTCTGGGCTACATACAACTCTGGGCTACATACACTTGATAGACGTAAAATTTAAAGGAAATGTAATAAAATTTTCTAAAAATGAGTGTGGGAAGCTAATTAGAGAATTTACCCTCCGTAAACCCAGCTGGGATTTGAACACCTACCTACCTGAGACCAGCAGACCCGAGTAGCTGAGTGTGATATATATGTGCCCACCTATGAGGGCTAGGAATTTATTGAATATAGTTAGAAATCTAAGTGATCATGACTAGCTCAGCTACTTGGACCCACCTATATTATTATTTCATACTTATAGTTTTGCCCTATTGCATATGGCTTTAAAATTGATTTAAAATGTGTCATTCATGTTCCCTCTTGAGTTCTCATTTTTGATTAATCTGTGTGTATGTGTGTATAATATAAATTGGGCTATTAAAGTTCAGGTTAATGAAATCGAAATCTTAATGTTACGTTTTGTTTTGTAAAAAGTCCACAAACATCCATAATAAATTGTTACAGTTGTATAATTAAGAGTTTTGTTCTGAAATAATACTATTTAAAAATAATAGCAAAAATTTCCTCTTTAACTTGGTTAATTTAAGGCCAGTGCCTTTTCTTACACTGAGCATCATCAAAATGTAACCTACTACAAATAAATATAGATTCTTTATCTTGAATCATATTAACATTTATTTAAAAAAAAACACATTAATGTAAGAGTTTTTGAAACCTCAGTTTAGTAACAAATACACTAAACTCTCCCCGCATCTCCTCCATGTTTCCCCTTTTCATAATGAAAGATTCAAAATACAAAGATCCGTGCCGGTTATTGCATGTTCTAGTGATATACGTAGATAGTATATATGTATATATAAAATAGATATATATTAGAGAGAGAGAAAGAGATAGAGAGAGAGGGAGAGACAAGCCGAGTTTAAACATTAACTATTTATTAAAGTTTAAAATAAATTAAAGTTTGGACGCTCAATTTCCATCTAAGAATATTTTGTTGTTCATCTTAAAAAAATAATATTTCAAATTACTATTCAAAGCTCTATCTTATAATGTCAAGCACGCTCCTTGTTTATTTGGTATATTTCATCTTTCCACATTCAACTTATTTCAAAATCTCTTACTATCCCGAGAATTTCATTTTTATATCCTTCTTAAAGTTTAACTTTTGTTTATCAAAGTTGGTGCACAGTGTTAATTAAGTTACCATTGGCGCGGCCAGTGAGGAAAATTGAGTGCTTTCAGTCTCCTGATTTTTATACTTTCCGCCCCTTTGGTTGATTAAACGAATGTTTACGCTCGTTTAAGCTACACAGAAAAATCTGTTATCCTAACGAAATGCGATGCGTTAACGACGTTGTCTACTTGGTTAGTTCGAATATATTTTATGAAGTGGGCTGCATCTTAACTTTACGCACCTACGCAGTCAAAGCGCTATCACACTTAGACGAAAATGTACGAAATAGAAACAGATGAAAGAAAATTAACAGTTTACCCTTTTGTTTACATGCTGACTACAATTTCCCTCTTCCTCTGACGAGTGTATACATTAACTCTACTATTTGCGCCTGGACAGCATTGATTTGCATTAAAAAAATATTTTTTCTCTGTTTATTATTCTAGATAGATATATTCTTCAACGGATTTATTGAGCTACAGCCTGACATGAAGATTCCCATAGGCCATTTTCGTGAATATACCAAATATCCCAAGTTGAAGATGAAATTTGTATTATACACGTTTAAAAATAAATCATTCGGCATAATCGCACAAACTTTAATAAATTGTGTATTATAAAATTATAAGATATTTTTCAAAAATAAGTTTTTAGTTAACTACTCTCAAGTATGTTTTACTCATAAAAACAAACACATCAGTTTGTTAGTCACATAATCCCTTTTTAAATATAATTATAAACTAAATTGTTCAAATATATTCACACAAATTTTTATTTTCGAAAATACACATTATTTTTAAATTACCCTAAAATTATTTGTCATTATTTGTAAAACTAAAAGTGTATCATTCTTTATCATGAAAAACTACTCCAGGCTCCCCCCATTTTGAATTCAATCTTAAAGGTCAATTTCAAAAAAATTCAATTCTATATGATTTGTTCTAAGCAAGCAACCCTTAAATCAATTAATTTTAAATTAATGAATATATATTAATATTGATAGTGTAAAATAGTACTCCAATACAAATTTTGAACCAAATTGTTAGAGCTATTTAAAAAAATTTTTTTTTTTTACAAAATTCAGTATTTAGTTAACTACTACTAAATGATTTTTTAAAACAAATCTATATAATTATTTATAGTAAAAGCAACTTAAGAGATACCCATTTGAACCAAATAACAAAAGCAATTTTTTTAATGTTCAAATTTGAAAAAATATTAATAAACTACCCATAGCCGAATTTTACGCCCCAAACTAGTATACAACTTTACTGTATTTGTCATGTTCATATCAAACACTTCCCAGATATACATTTTAAGAAAAATCGGGTTCACCATTTTCAAAATATTGGAATTTTCAAAAATCTCTAGCCAATAAAATACCCTTTATCGAGCTCTTACCTAAAGCCATGTATACAGGGCTATTTGTCATGTTAAACACTCCTAAAATATCCATTTGTAACCAAATCGCTATGACTATTTTTAAAATATTTAGTTTATGAAAAAACCCGTTTTCAGTAAACTAATCATAGATGAGTTTTTAATTCAAAAACAAATATAGAGTGTTAATAGCCTTGTCATATATTCCCAATACATCTAATTGGAACCAAATTGTTATTGCCATTTTTTAAATATTTCTATTTGATGAAAATTCAGTCATCACTAAGCTACCCCTTCAATGAATTATATCCATTTTACAGTGATATTTGTCATGTCAAACAAATCCTAGATACGCATTTTAAACAAAATCGGCAGAGCCATTTTAGAAAAATTTAAAATTCAAAAAATCACTCATCAGTAAACTACCCTTAATTGAAGAGTTAGAATTTAAAAAAATAATTGTGGCATAACCCTATAAAATCTTAATGTCAAATTTGAACAAAATCTATAATACCATTTTGTATACGTGGCCAGGGACAGACTGACAAATAGACAGACAGATATGTGGACAAAGATAATGGTAAAATCCTATTTTTTGGGTTCGTGTTTACATAAGGCGTAAGGATTCATCATAATCTCAAGATCCATTTTTTTCACGATCACAATACTTTCTCTTAATATGATAAAGTACAAAAAAAATCAAAAATTAATGTTGTAACATTGTGGGGCTATTTTGAAAACTATTTATGTTTTTTGTTTCAATGTTATTTATTTAAAGCCTACCGAATGGAACATAAATACATTTCCATTTGAAATCCTATTTTAGCTTGCAGTTACCTCACTGGCTGGCAGCGTCCCTGATTCAATCCCCAGCATATAACATTAAAACAACACATCCTAACACTTGTGCACGAAAGCATCGAACCTCTTTTTGTCCGGCGATCTCTCTTTCATCGTGCTATCATTGTAATTTCTGAATTAATAATGTCGCTAAATTAGTTAGAATGTGATCAAGTCACCCTTTTTCAATCAAACTACTAGCAGGGAATATAAAATACTCGAGGAACGCGTCAAACGTATCAAGCTCAGAACTATATCGTTCCAGGCGACTTTTAAATTCGCCGGTAGCTTTTATTAATATTCCATCGCAAACACATTTTATGCTTATTAAATTATTCATGAATTGAAAACTTACAATCCTTATTTTTTTACTCTTTTAACGTAGATGAAACTAGACTAACACCTGCTTCAGAGGCCATATGGTCTAAGACGCTACTATTACTGTATACTAGACCACTGATGACAGGAAGATCGGGGTTCGAATCTCAGTCGGGTGTGCTGAGTGTGTTTTTTTTTCCAAAATTGTTCTCAAACTTTCTTTCAACGAAAATTCTGGTATACCTACTCTAAATATAACCTTTATAATCCCTAAAACCACTAACGTAATGAGTACATAAGCGTATAGCCCAAACGGGTAGTAGGACGCGGTGCTAGGAAAAAACAAATTAACTACAGAGGGGGGAAGGTATAAGCCAATTTTTTTACTCTCCGCGTGGATATTGGAAAAATTGACTCAGAGAAATGGATTTTGGAAGATTTTTATACATTTATATATATATATTAAAATGTTACTTTCGTTGTTTAGTTACTGTGTATTTAATACAAAAATCGTTTTACCGGTTGTTTACTATAGGGGGAAACAAGGTCACTTACCTTAAATGACGAAAGCAAATTTAAGGTGTTTGAAGACAAGGCACTATAGGGAGATGATATTTGGTCCTAAAAGTGATGAGACTACTCGGGAGTGGAGGAAGTTACATAATGATGAGCTAGATACTCTGTTCTCATTACAAGATATTGTTAGGATAACGAAGTCTCGTAGGCTACAGTGAGCAGGACATGCAGCACGAATAGAATAATCTAGAACCGTATTCATAATATTGACTGGTAAACCCAATCGAAAGAGACCATTGTTAATACCTAGACGCAAATGTGAGGATGACATTAGAATTGACATGAAAGAGATAGGATGTCTAATGAGGTGGATTGAATAGAACTAGCACAAGATAGGGATAGGTCACCTACTTTTTTTAGTGTGGCAATGAACTTTCGCGTTCGTAATATCATAGAGTGAGTAAGTATGTTATTGTGTCCTAAATTATAAAAATATATATTTTGATTCACTCCAAAACGTATCCCTAATATGTAAAAGGAACATAAGAACCTCCAAATACCAATCCCATTAATTAAGTTTTCTATGGTAGTCTACTCAAATTTGCGTGTCTAAATTTTGAATCCTTGATACAAAAAAAAAGCTCATAAAACGTGTCTAAATTTTGAAACCTTGTTAAAAAAAAAGCTCATAAAACGTATCAACAAACCTCCAAATAGAAAAATATATACATATATATTTTTTTAGCTTTTTGACAAATGGGACAGCCAAACACGTACTTTCAACCGTAATATAATAGCCTTTTTTTTAGGTTCATAAAATGTATCGGTTCATTAGTTCAGATATATTAAACAACTGAAAAAAAAAAACATTAACTGGACTTATTACGGACAGTAAAGCTGCCCATCTGTATGGCCATTTAAATCGTTTGTTCTGTGCGTTATTGTCTGGTATTGTAGGCAATTCTAGCTCTGTAACCAGTTAAATACGTCGACTATACTGTACAGTAGTGAAAGCGAAAATTGTCCTGTTTTTTTTCTTTTCTTTTTTAGCCCAATTGTTTTGAAAAGGCTTTGTGGGGGAGTGGGTATTTAGATTTGTTATAAAAGCTTTTGAATCTGCATGTGACAATACGACAGGTAATGGAATCACCAAGGCTTCACAGCACCACCAGGCAATTAGCTGGCTCTAGTATTTAGAAGGTGCTCACATGAGCGGGTGATCTTGCGGAACCATTTTGTAGGTAAGGCCTTCTTACTTGGACGTAACCTGTGATGGAAGCCTCAGCATGAAAGTACTTCATTTTATAAAACATTCTAATTGAATCTTTCGTAAGGAGTAAATGAATATAATATAAGTTAAGACTTAGATATTGTCGTTTATAATTTACAAAGTTATGAGTTCAAATTAATGTAATTAATAGATTGAATACTGAGGATAAATATCGTTATGATTAACCCTTTACAAGTTGTTTGTACTCAACTTATATCTTTTTGTCCTTTAACACAATTTGATATTTAAAATATTTACCTTGACTAGATTTACTAAAGTATGAGTCAAATTGGTCAAACAAATATGACATAATATACAAATAATTGACAAACTAGTTTTTAATGAAAGTGAAAATAAAACATACTAAAACAAAAGTTAAAACATATCTATTCAAAAGTTGATGGTTTTGCTTGAATTGTAAAAGTTGCAGTATCCAAATTATTATTTTTTTAAATATTTTAACCCTATTTTTTAAAACTATATTCTATCTGAATGATTTTTGTCCTCGTTACTCCTTTCGGTGTTCCAGTGTACGATGGAGATTACTGGAACCTTATTTAGCCGACATGTTTCGGTACTCGATTTAACGTACCATAGTCATGGAAGTCGTTAGGTGATGTAACACGATGTGTTACTATGACTCGGATATGTTAACTGTGGTGGCAAAGGAATGTGAATTGTGAATTCCAAAAAAAGAAATTGAACTAGTATTTATATCAACAACAAATGTAGCGGAGAAAAGTTTTAAGGATGGTAGTGTTTTTATAGAGACATATATAGAGCTACCAAGACAATTGAGATGAAAATCATAGCAGATAAGTATGGCAATATAGAATTAAAGTCCTCATTTTTAAATTTGTACCAATAAAAAAGATCAATATTGGGTCCACAAGGGTCAACACTTCGTATTAATATTTCAAATTCCCCTTATAATTTTCGAAATTTCATCAGGGGTAGAATATCTTCAGGTGATCACATTACTATTAAATTCCTTATTTATAAATTTTTACCAAAAAAAAGGTAGATATTGATGATTGATTCTAAAATGATAGAGATAGATCATTGTTGTACAAATATTTCTCCTAAAAGGTTCAAGGGGGAAAAAAATCATCTTTTTACTTTCTCTCTATCTTACAGGTAGAGAAAGTATGGTGATCGTCAAAAAAATCGAACTCGAGATTTTGATGAATTTTGACGTTTCATGACTTCCTGAATCCGAAAAAGTGGTTTTTGAATTTCCGTCTGTCTGTCTGTCTGTCTGT
>CABFWB010000296.1:189883-227678 GCA_902151455.1 Timema bartmani
AAACCTGGACACGGGTTCGATTCCCGTGTCCAGGTGTCATTTTTCAATTTTCATAATTAAGTAATTTGGTTCAAAGTGTATATCTGGGGAGTTCTTTAAATGATGAACAGGATTATATAATTGATCTTAAAAAAAATTAATAATGAGTAGTTTACTAATGACTAATTTTTAAAAAATTTGAAATTTCTCAAAAATAGCTTTAACAATTTTGATTAAAAATACATCTTGGGTATATTTAAGATGACAATTAATACTGTATACTTGATTTTGGGGGCAAAGTCCTTTTAAGGGTAGTTTACTGATGACTAGTTTTCAAAAATTCAAAATATTTTGAAATTATTTTTAACGATTTTGTTAATATATAGATTAAGCTCTGTGAGATATGTGACCCTCAAAAATCCTTTGTATGACTTGTTTTTTATGTTTGACTTATTTTTTATTTTATTTGTTATTATTAAATTATAATTTAGCTTACATTTAGCTATTATTGACAATGTTTTTAATATAGAAATTTTACTGTGATGTTATAATGTTAGATTTTGTTTTATATAGTTAAATATAGTTAATTAAATAATATTTTTTGACTGGTGTCCTTCTTACCGCCAGCCAAAGCATTAATATTTGTTTACATTCACAGTTGGCGCAATTCGGGTCCGGTCTTGGGAAGGGGGGTATTGGCGCGATTCGGGTCCGGTTTGGGGGTCACTTTTAAGCTCTTGGCGCAATTCGGGTCCAGGCTAGGTAGATTGGCGCAATTCGGGCAAGCCCCTGTAAATTACCCTAAAATTCATTTTCTTGGGAAAATTAAAATATCAATTTTGTTTATAATCTTAATCAATTTCTAACACGAATTTTAATCAAAATCGTTAGAGACAATTTTGAGAAAAATCAGTTTTTTTCTTTTCGCCCTTTATTAAACCACTCTCAATGTTAGGGTTAGACAGACACACAAACAGACAGAATTGCAAAACACTATTTTTAGGGTTCTGAGTGTCATGAAACGTTGACATCCACTAACATCTCGGGCTGGATTTGTTTGACGGTCACAACACGTTACCTTTAGTTTCCAAAAAGTTATAAAATAAATATATATGTGTATAGCTCAAAACCTATTGGTTTTATAAAAATATATTTAATGTAAAAGATTGTTATTATAAGTAGGCTATAACTACATATTTGCAATGATACATAATTTAATATCTCAAAGAGTTACGGAGATATGATAAAAAAAAGATTAGAATTTACGCATCTGTACGGAACCCTTAAAGTCATTTTGACAAAAGTAGCCATTTTGTTTGTAATATTGATCAATGCTAGGAAATGAAATTTAATCATAATCGTTAAAGCCGATTTTCGTCAAATAATTTTGTTCTCATTTTGCCCTTAAGGAAACCACCATTAATTTTAGGGTTGGATATCCAAATCCAAAAAGTCTGATCGGCAAAATTGTTTAGGCTCTACTTCGAGGTGCAGACAGACAGGCAAATGGCATTGCGAAAACAGCTTTTTTCGGATTCTGAAGGTCAACCGTCAATCATCAACATTCATCAAAAACTCGAGCTCGATTTTTTTTACGATCACAATACTTTCTCTACCTGTAAGATAGCGAGAAAATAAAAAGTTATGAAGGCTTATAATGGGGTGAATAATTTACGAGCAGCCTGCATGTTAACCCATTTGTTTGTTTGCTTGATACATTAGTACCAAAACAATAGTGAAAAGCAAAAGAGATTTCACTTGTTTGAAATTTTTTTTAATATTTGAAATAATTCATTAATATAGTATCAATATATACAACTGTACACGTTTTATTTTGAATATGAAAAATACGTGGTATTTGCCATAAATCAAATATTTATATAAAATTGTATTGCAATTTGGTTTAGTTTCGTGTCTTTTTAACCGTTCAGGTTGTACGTGTATGTACTAATTATTTTGATGATGGTTTTAGGAATTAGGAAGGATTTAGTCAGAGGAAGTGTATCCGAATTTGCGTGGGGAAGAGTGTAAAACTGTTTTGGAAAAATCTCTTTAGGTACTGACCAAGATTCGAACCTTGAACTCTCCGTCATTGGCAGTCTAGTCTAGTCTACTGCGAGATTGGCGTGTAAACCATGTGACAGCCCAAGCAGGTTATTGTGATTTAAAAGTTATCAGAATATATATTTTAAGATGCACTCTAATATAGAGTTTTATGAAATAAAAATGAATTACGCTTTTTTTTTTTTTAAGTCTTGTCTGAATATGACAGTATTGTAAGTTTTTAATCCTATTTAATTTTCATTCATTGCATTCATTTTAACTTTGTTTGAACATTAAATGTTTCATTTGAAAATTTAAAAAAGTATATGTATAACAAATATAGCTACTGGGTCTGACATGAACTAAGTAACCTTTTCGTTCTTTTTTTTAATTTAAAGGAATTATGATGTTATTTTGGGAGGGCTTACCCATTAGACTCAAAATATGTAATCTAAATTTCTTCAGAATGAAATGCTTTAAATTAATCATGTAAGATTATATTAAAATGTGATTACCATGTTACGTTAATCAATTCAGGTTCTTCCCATCATACTGGAACCTTCTAAGGTTACATTAGTCCAAGTTCTTCAGCCCATAGCATTGACAAAGTGTTACTCTTTCCTACTCAAGGAAGCTAAGAGTTGGAAGTAATTTCCCGTAAAATAACTTTCTAACATCCCCTCCCCTCTTACTTATTATTCCCCTTTTATATGTATAAATATATTCTTAATCTCTTCTTTAGATCTATACGCTCTCGGTGCCACCCGAATCTACTCAAGTTTTATATATATATATATATATATATATATATANTATATATATATATAATCTAATGTTTGAGGTCACATTCATTCTTTTATATTTTTGATCTTTTGATCTAATACTTTAAGCTTAGGCTACTGCATCTATTTATTTGCTGGAATCTAATTTTTTAAACCATTTTATACGTATCTAAATCTTTAAAAAATTAGTTAAATAGGGAGATTAACGTTCGAATCCTAAATGAATATACCGTGGTGATCTATCCTATCTAGTATTTTTTCGCCGCGTCTCACTTCCCATTGTAGCTATACGCATATATTTTACTTAGCTTACCTTACTTACCTATTTACTTAATTACTCTATAGTATTAATAAATTGAAGATTCATTGCCACACTTACGCAAGTATACCACCTATCCCTATCTTGAGCTAGTTCTATCCAGTCTACCTCATTACACCCTATCCATATATTGAGCTAGTTATATCCAGGCCACCTCATTACAGCCTATCCCTATCTTGAGCTAGTTATATCCAGTCTACCTCATTACACCCTATCCCTATCTGGAGCTAGTTATATCCAAGCCACCTCATTACAGCCTATCCCTATCTTAGCTAGTTATATCCAGTTCACCTCATTACACACTATCCATATATTGAGATAGTTATATCCAGTTCACCTCATTACAGCCTATCCCTATCTTGAGCTGGTTCTATCCAGTCCACCTCATTACAGCCTATCCATATATTGAGCTAGTTATATCTAGTACCCCTCGTTACACACTATCCCTTTCAGGTCCATTCTAATATTAACCTCCCATCTGCGTCTACGTCTTCCCAATGGTCTCTTCACATTGGGCTTACCAGTAAATACCTTGAACACGATTCTATATTCTTACAATCACGCTGAATGTCTTGTCCACCGCAATCTGCGAAATTCAACTACCGTGATAGTGTCTTATGATGAGTACAGGGTATGTAGCTCATCACAAGGTAATTTCCTCCACTCCCCAGTATCTTTATCCCTTTTTGGACCAATTATTCTAAGAGGTTGAATTTAAAGGTGGTGACGTACCCGCATTCACGTGGAGGAAGAATGAGAAGCTCTTAAACCAAAAATACAATCACTAAACCCTATTTGGATAATAATTTGATCTTCCCATCACCAGATAACCAAACTGAGAGACCTTGACATATAGCCCACGCTCCCACCGATACGGGTGTTTTTCCTAAAGGATTTCCCCCTTTATCTCCACGCAAACGCTGGTAATTATTTTTAAAATTAACACTCTTCATCTCTACCTCATTAGTGTAAATATTCAGTTAGCCTGAGTGTATATTGAGAAAAGATTTTTTTAAATTAATTTAAAAAACAAGTGAACACACACTTCGTCAATCCTAAAAGCTAGCAGACTTACCTTTACTGACTACACTATGATTCTATCTTATAAGCTCTATCATAATGTAATGTGATAAGACTACTAGCTTTCATAGTAAATGGAATATATATATATATATATATATATTAAATTGTTTTGTCATATAATTATATCAAGCTTAATATTGACTTGTTTGATCATAAATGCATGTATTTTTAATTTTAGCTTACCCACATTGGCGGCTACATGTTTTAAGGTGTCACTCTAAAACTATACTAGACTGCCGATGACGTGAAGATTGGATTTAGAATTTCAATCGGGTGTACTGAGGGTGTTTTTCCCGAAATATATATCTACGCAAATGTGGATACACTTAATCAAAATTCAACCTTAATCTTCCGTAACTCACTTGTGTAATGAGTACATAGGCGTATATACAATACGGATAGTAATTCTTGATGCTGAAAAAAAAAGTTAAAATGCGTCAATGTTATCATTAGGTTCTTAACACATCCATAACTCACAGTGAAAGCATCACGCCAAACAAAAATTGGAGTGTGATATTCAAATTTTCTAACACCAAATACTTCTTTATTTAAATAATAAATTATATTGGTTTTTGCTTTCGGGAGTATATAACCTCAAAGCGCGCCACATTGCACGTCATTGGGCGACGTAAAAAAAAGTAATCAGATTAGTTGAGGCGTAGCTAGAGAGAGCCAAGTTATTTTGGCACACAGCCATGCTAAAGCTGTTTTTTTTTTTTTTTTTAGCCTTCCTCTCTCTCTCTGCCTAGTCAGCTGGGAGACCCCATAGCATCTCTCAGGTTGCCACGTCACTTGGAATTGGTCGGAATTTCCCTACTTCCCTTCCTACCTAAAAAAAAAAATACTAAATACCTTCATTTCACTACATAAGCTTAACATACGTCAAAAAAAAAGTGACGTGAATTTTCACCGGTTCATTATTCTTATATGGAATCTAATGTAATGTTTAGTTAGCTTTAAGTTGACCTCGGTAATCTTTGAGTAAAGTGCTCGCCTCTGGTTTCCGATGTTCGTGGGTTTAAATCCAGCTGAGGTCGATGGATATTTCTTGAGCGATAAGAATCTGTAGAACAAATTTCTCTGGAGGGGAAGTAAAGTCATTGGACTCATGTCGATTGTGGCATGTAAAAGAACCCTGGAAGTTGATGTGAAAATACATTTCTGGAAAAAATTGGTAGGCTCTTTTGCGCTCGCTCATAATAATTCAGTTTAGAAGGGAACGGGAAACCACCACGCTTTCTGAACTCCCCTATTACATGGCATATATACCAGATGGTGCAGGCAGCACTAACCAACTCCGGACGGATATAAATCACATCAAAACCAACCTTCGGGTTGTTGACTTAAGAATAGTTAGCTATAGTCCAACACCATTATAACAGTTGGTAGTGCATCTGTTTACTGATTTATGAGTACACGGTTCGATACCCAGTGTGGTATTATCACTGGTGAAATCGTTGATCATGCTTTAAAGGTGATACATTAATGGCTAGATAATGGGATATGTGTGTTAAGGAAGTAAGTATGATATAATTAGTTGGATCAGAAAGTATACATTTCCTACCTCAAACACCCACTTCGGTGGAGGAATGGTCTATGCCTCTATGTCGTTACTCTCGCAATCCACTAGATGATGGTGAGTTCAGGGTTAGAATCCAAATAGGGTTTATTGAGGGTGGTTTTACCTCCAATTGTTTTCAACTCTCCTACCACACAAATATGAGTACCCTTCCTCGAAATAAAAATAAACTACCTCACCCCTTGCGCACAAAAATGGGAATAACACGAATTAATAGTGAGACTCAGTGAGAACAAAAGCAAATCCATAAAGTAAACCAGTACTTGTTTAAAGCCAGATGGGTCTTATCGTGACACTTCGTGATTCCTTATGACACCTTGGGTCTTATCGTGACACTTCGTGATTCCTTATGACACCTATGGGTCTCATCGTGACACTTCGTGATTCCTTATGACACCTTGGGTCTCATCGTGACACTTCGTAATCCCTTATAAAACCTTGCGTCTCATCGTGACACTTCGTGATTCCTTATAACACCTTGGGTCTCATCGTGACACTTTGTGATTCTTTATAACATCTTGGGACTCATTGTGACACCTCGGGAATCCTCGTGACGCCTAGAAAATCATCGTCACACCTCGGGGTTTCTCGTGGACGCTCGTGATTCCTAGGATTCCCTTTACAAATAAATGTGATCTGAAAGTTACTTGAAAGAACTAAGTCTTGTATACTGGGATTATATTTTATCTAACATAGCTCTGGCATGCTGCTAGCTACAGATCTAGAGATCTTGGGTTTGATATCTAGCGCTTCCAGATTTTCTGTGAAGTAGTGGGTCTAGAACGGGGTAAACTCAGCCTCGTTAGGACAAGTGAGGAGCTATTTGAATTTAAAAAAAGTAGCGGCAATGGTCTAGAAAACTAAGATTAATTGCTTGGGGGGAGGGGGGGGTTGTTTCGTTGTGCTGACCACATTAGACCCTCTATCCGCAGATGTTGATACTACCTTCCCCAAAAGATAGCAGCCGCTAGGTAGGTATGAAATGATAGTGGGATGACACCATGGATTATGTCATTACAAAATTATTAATACTAGAAAAATAAGAGCAATTTTAAACACTGTGGATCCTAATCTGTAGACTTTTTAATTAATAATCAACTCTGACTCGCATCTGTAGGCACGGGGGCTAAGGCGCCAACTACGTATGGTTTGCTTACTGGGGGGTTGGATTTCATATCATGGCCGGGTGTAATTGAGGACGATGGTTTTTTAAAAAAAATTATTCCCGTTTTCTTTACACGCGAAAAAATCCCTCCCTCATCCCTACCTGATTATTGTAGGTATGCGAGAGAGAAAAAACCCACAGTATCATGCACTTTGACAATACACTGTTAATGGAGTATCATTAGTGTTGCAATAACAAAGGATTGCGGCAAGTGGTGTGGGCTAGAAAGGATCCCGGAGGTAGTTGTGGAGGAGGGAGGGCGATACTGAAACTCTGTATCTGGCCGGTATCATTGATCTTCTACCTCCCTAGTTTCTGGTCTAGTCCGTCGGACTCTATGACGTAACTTTTCCCACTTCCCTCCCACTAGGGACTCAAAATCTCGCCCCGTGGCTTTGGAAGGCTTCTTCCACGTCTTGTAACCGCAGTTCGTGTACGACGAGAGAGAGGAGGGTGTGCGGGAAGTACCATTATCTAAATTGTCTCCTTGATCAGTTAACTTCCAAGCCGCGGTAAACAGGACAACCCATTAATTGTTCGCTACGTGATTTTCCCTCAGAAAGTCGAGCCATTTACCATAATTAGTTTAGATACCACTGCTATGATGGTACACATCAAATAATGAGACGCCTGCGTCGGTTTCCACGTGGTGTTGAGGCGTCAGGCTTGTCAGGGATTCTAAATGTCTGTTGATCAGTAGGTCTAGGCTCTAATGTCCAGCGAATAAACTGGGCTGGAGCTTTTTCAACGTGGAGTTGATAATTTTGTTCCCAATATTGTCTTTGTCCTAATGTAGGTACATTCCCTTTGTAAAACCTTATAATCACCTTCCTGTGGATTAACTAATCAAATAGTCCTTATGTTTAACTCACTTCGTGGGTCGAATGGTCTAAAGTGTTACTCTTGCAATAGACTGGGTCGCCGATGATGGGGAGATCAGGGTTCTAAACCCAGTCGGGTGTACTGAGGATGGTTTAAAAAAAAAATCCACTCTTTGTTCACGAAAAGGTGGGTACACTCCTTATATATTCTACCTTTCTTATCCCTAACACATTTAGAGAAATTATGCGTTTTTTTCCGAATGAATAGCAAGAGGCTGGGCTAAGAAATCTTGTGAAAACTAGAAAAATTAATAAAATAAATAGTTATTCTTTCCTAGGTTTTATTATTAACCAAGTAGTTTTTTTTGTTTTTGTTTTGTTTTTAGCACCATGGCTTAGTACTCGTTTGGGTTATACGCTTATGCACTAATTATATTAATGGTTTTAGGAATGAGGAAAGTTATATTTATGAAAACTGTATCCACATTTGCTTGGAGGAGGGAGAGTGTAAAAGCATGTTGGAAAAAACCACCCTCAGTACAACCAACCAAGATGCATACCTCAATCTTCGCGTCATCGACGTTCTAGTCTAGAGTGAGAGTAGGACAGCACCTTAGACCATGCGGCTACCAATGCGTGTCTGAGTACGTTACAATATATATAAGCAAATGGTACGACACAATCGCACAAACTTTCTCATATTTTGTAAAAATAAAACTTTTCTTATTTATCATGAAAAACTATTTCCAGATAGGCTTATCCAATTTAAACTGTATCTTCTTTGTTAATCTAGAAAAATATCGAAGTTTTTAAATTGTTTCATTAGTTAAGTTAAATTAATAATTTCTTTTAGAAAAATAGACAAAATCAGCTATCAATAAACTACTATTAATTTAATTTTTTAAATAAAAACAAATATATAAAATTATGTACAGGCCCATAGTTTAAAAATCTACCAGACACCCATTTTGAAATAAGTAGTTTGAGCCAGTTTATAGAATATTATAGTATATAATATTAATTGGGAGTTTTAAATATTCCCTAAATATACATTTTAAACATAATCGTTAGTCATTTAAAAAAAATTGGAATTCGAACAATCACTCATTAGTAAACTACCCTTAATTAAAGGACTAAGGTAAAAATTGGAATAATATTCCAAGGGTTAGCCATATAGTATATATAAAGTTTGAAAAAAATCCCTCGAACCATTTTAAATATGTGGACAGGGACAGAAAGACGGACAGACAGACATACATACAAACTAGGAACATATATAATGGTAAATTCTACTTTTTTTGGGTTCGGGGCCATATAAAACGTAGAGATTCATCATAATATCACGGTCGAATTAAATAAATTAAATTTTCATCCTCACTAAATGGGAATAATAATGCAGTTCACTAAAATTCACCCTTATCCTATATCTCTGAGCTACCCGCTAGACAGTTTACATCGCTAAAGGTCAGGGCGGGCATTAACATGTGAGAACAAACCAAGTGTTAAAATAGCTGTTGAATATTGTATTTCACCTGTAGTTATGTATGAGGGGTCTAAGGAGCTAGACATGCTTTACACAAGGTCAATGTTGACCGGGTGTTTGAAATTCGAATTCCATCTACAGTAGCCCAATATCTTCTTTGGTGCTGACTGACAGCTCACAGCTGACAGCTCACAGCTGACAGCTCACAGCTCTAAAAAGTTACTAGACCAAATTATGTATCCCTACGCCGAACCATATGATCTGCAAAAACATGTGTTTAGCAGCTGTCACTTCTGACAGTCAAAATTTAGGTATATACCTAAATGTTGATTGTCAAAAGTCAGCTGTGAGCCGTCAGTCAGCACCAAAGAAGCCATGGGGCTACTGTATGTGTGTACATTGTGTGTGGTTTTCAACATGTCTAACATGTGTCACTTTTGGCATATTACATATGTGGGGTTTTCCCGTCCTTTCTACTTGATAATTCTGCTAAATTTCTTCTAAAATAGCCTTCTAATTCCTAGCCCTTGGAAAAATCTGTTAATAGCCTAGATGATAAATGAACAAATTAATAAAAATTAATTTTGTATTAGACTACTTAAAAAAAACTTGATTAGATGTGTGAAATTAATGTGACATGTTATTAAGGTGACTGCCATCCGGAGCTTTGAAACGCATTGTAGACATTTATAAAACCTTGCATTATTTAGGAAGTAGTTTAAGAGATATCACTGAAAGAGGGTATTTCTCATGAAGTAGGTGACGCACCTAAACAATTTCGTTTTAAAGACGTTGCCTAATTTGGTGAACTCGAAGTTATTTTTCCGAAGCGGTTTGTTTCTCAGTTATACATACCTAAGCACTCTAAACACAATCAATCATAGACACCAATGTACGAATTAGAAAAAGAGGGAAGAAAATGAACAGTTTAATCTCACCAGGTCTCTTGTTTATAACTTCTCATTCTACGCTGACGAGCATAAACACTCAAGGTAAGCGTACACTGATCCGAATCGCACGAATCGTACGTATCGCATGCATAGGAGTTTTGTATTCCTTATATTATTTTTAATGAGAATGCGTCCACTGATCCGCATCGTTCGCATCGTATATCGGCAAGGCCGATGGAATTCCGTGAAGCAGATTAAAATTCAATGCATGCGATGTGTACGATGTAGACCAGTGGACGCATTCCCCGACATTCTCACCATTCGCATTCAGAATTCCCAGCTTTGCTCTCTCTCTTTAGTTTAGAGGTGGGCAATAGAGTTCACTGTTGGTCCACCAGTTCGCCAACTACCGCGTGTGAGTCGGTTATTATTTCCCCCTCACATCTCTAGTTTCACGGTACCCACGAATCAAATCTAGAACTTTAAAAAAAAAAAATAGCTGTGATAAGTTTAAAATCAAAGGAAAACATATTTAAATAAAGTAAATAACTTTTTTTTATCAGGAAAATAATATTTTAAAGTCAAATTCGATAAGTTACAATAGCACCCGCTGTTAGATTAATAATTATAGTTTTAAAATATTTTAGCTTTATCTTATCGACTACCCGTGCCAGTGATGTAATTATAGATACTAGGACAACGATGGACATTGTTTGTAAATCCGTATGCTCCGAATGCAGTAGACGCAGTCAGAACACTAAATACATCCTATTCGTGAGATGCGAACCAGTGGACCTTTACTCAACTGTTTGCGGCTGGACAACATTGACTCTCGTTTTGGAGGAATGGAAGGGGACGAGAGAAAAAGACAGTGTTTTTGAAGTTATTTTTGGCAAAACTTTTTTTTTTTTTTGCCAAAATAAATAAAATAATGTTCAAGTACAAACATCAAATTTTGTTTTCTTCATATGGTGACATCAAAATTTCTTGTAAATCCTTCAAGGGTGTTCTGGAACTTAATGACAACTTTTTCCCTTCATTTAAAAAGTTTGTAAGATAATGCCACTATGCTCATGACAGATATTCAGGAACTGGTAATATCAACTTGTAAAGAAAATTAAACTCTATGTTTGTGGTGGAAAATATTTTACTTATTTTGCCAAAAAAAAGTTTTACCTTAAAAGCTGAAAAAACACTGGCCTTTTCTTCCGTCCCCTTCCATCGCACATTAATAAATTATTTTCTTCTTGTTTCCTATTCAAGATAGATATTTGCTTCCACGAACTTTTTTTTAATCTTCTTGGCAGGAATATTCCTTCCTACTGCTCATTTTCGGGAATAAACCATAAAGCCTGAGATGTAGTTGAATAAAAAACACGTTTACCAAAAAAACTACACTAAATAAAAAGTATGCTGGGACGATGTAAGACAGTAATTAAAATTTAGGTATGTATGGATTTTGTTTCAATGTTATATCTATTAAACTCACCAATAAAAGCGCTAGAACATAAACATTGGAATTACTATCTGGACTAACCGGCCCCATAGTGTAGTAGTCAGTGCACTTTGCTACGAGCCTAGTGGTCCCGAGGTTCGATTTCCAGATGGTACCTCAGGTATTTTCCCGAAAGGGAAATCACCCCAATGTTCACCAGAGTTTGGTTAGTTAGGCTTAAGCTAGGTATAAGTGTTTCCACTAATTCCGCACCCTCATTCTCACTACCACCATCATCTCATCTCATTGGGACATGGAAAGAGTCTTCATGGAAAGGATGTACTATTAGTACATTCGGGCGTCCCCTGGACAACGGTACATTAGTACTTGCTAATTTCCTACTACTGGGCTACGATTGATATGGCCAGATCTGGAAAATTATTATTTACTATCTTGACTGGCTGCTACGTAACAGGTAGGCAACGTCTTTAAGCCCATAAACAAATATTCGTTGTAAACCTTCTTTGGTAACAGCTCTTTTCATAGTTTAAAAATTCTAATAAATCGAAATCTGCAGCTCCTTCATCACAAATCACGTAATCACCTTGAAATGTGTTATTTTCCTCGACATCCTCAAACAACTTCACCATCGAGGAACATCTGAAAAAAAAATTAGGTGGAAAGATGGGGGACCAAGGAGTGTAAACTAAATGTACGATGCAGTGTATTTCCAAAGGGTTGCGCGGGGTTGACAGCTTGAGCCATAGTTATTGTATAAGAGGCAAGATAGAAGTTTAGAAACACTTGCGGTTAACTTCGGGGTGGGGGGAAGAGAAAGAGAATAACAAAAATAACACGAGGAGGGGTGAAAATGCGGGGGAGGGGTTCAAATTCCTCAAACCAAACTATTCGTCCTTACAAGTTTACTCTGAAATTCAAAGAGAAAGTGGTGTAGACATGACAGGTTTGTATGCATTAAATTACCTATCACATGGCAACTGGAGTATTTGGGATTGGGGGGAGGGGGGGCAGGGAAGGTTTTCAACACAACTTCTCCAAGAACGACCAAGTTTCGACAGCTGTCTAATAAAAAAAAAGGATGATTGATAAGAAGTGTTAAAGGATGACACCAATAAAATTCTTATATATATATGTTTGGATGCCATTTTATTAATCGAACCCCCGCGTCGATGGGCACGTTACCTAAATGTCAGCTTGTTTGGAATAGTTTGACATTGACGGGGAGTTCAGGGGGTTTTTTTCGTTAACTGATTCCCCACTCTCTCTTATCACTGCCACAAGGCTACGTTTCCTCTAAATTATGTCTGATCAATCCTTACCTAATTATCGTAACTAAATTAAGATGTGCCAGACGAGTAGTAAATAAATCAGTGTTGCGTCTACGGAGGGGGATAAATTTTTAGGTTTTTAGCTTATATTTTATGTTTATTGGTGTCTATTTCTGAGTGATGCCTAAAAATGGTGAATCAAAATTCAACAACTTTCTTTTATCGAAATAGTAATATATTAAAATGAGATTTATAGAATTTTTAAAAACGTTTAATAAGCTAGACAATTTTAAATATAAGATGAGGATATGGCTCGTTCCCCGGTTAATAGCGCTCCATAATTCTCTCTTTATTTCTATCGTTCTTTCTTTTATCTTTCTATATCTTTTATTTTTCATTTTATTTCTCTCTTCTATTATCGCTCTTTCTCATATTTAATATAGATATATGTGTGTGTTCTAGGTCACCCTCATCACTGAAACAAAGCAAGTGCTTTATCCATCCCTGTCCTACATTACCCTTGCCCCTAACAAACCCCCCCGCTCCCCCACTTCCTCACAGTACTGAAGAAGACATGTAGGCCCGGACTACTTGTAACTTCATCTCGTACCCACACCACCTCTCGTTCTACCGGTCTTTGCTGTTCCCTTTCACCCTCGCGCAAGACACTCTTGTTTCTGTCAAAGCATAGTTTTAAAAAAACGAACACTTGTTGACCCCACGTGTCGAAGTTTCGATGACCTCTTCTAGCTCTTTATGTTTTTTATTGTGGTCACTATTGGTTTTCTTGTATTCTTTGTTCATTTCCTTCCATTCTCTAGTGACCTCTCTCTCTCTATATATATATATAGCTATGAATATGATTACAAAGCGACTGTCGCAAAGTGAATGTCGATATTACTCTTCGACTGAAGCATAAATAAGCGCTATTGATAGGATTAGATATCGATTCTCTCGCTATTACTATTCGCGAGTGATTTTGATATATATTTAAATCACGGTTGTGACTATTGAAACTTCAAAACACAACAAAAACAAAGAATCGCAAGTAACATTTGGCACATCTTGTCTCATTCTTATCGTGTTTGTTCGTTTGTGGGGGGGTGAAGAAATATTGAAAATAATCTGTTTAATTTATTTCAAAAACGGTAATACAATATATTTTGGTTTGGTGAGCAGTGTTACGTAGAAATAAAAGTGAATTAGTGCCTAGTTTTAATTTGTTAAAATAAATCGAGCGGCTATAATCCGATCATGCTGACAAGTGAAATTTTTGGGTGACTTGTAAGTCACCCTAAAATTTTTCAAGCCCTGTGTGTGTATGTATATATAAATGTTTAGCTATTATATCCCTCCTTTATACAAATGATATATAATTACATAAAACTATATATTACATATTTATATAAAACTATATAGCAACATAACATTTTATTAATATATTATATACAACTATATATATATTATAAATACTATGTGTATAAATGAAATATATAATATCATTAAACCCATTCAAATACATATATATATATAACAAAATATTAACCAATTGGAACAAATTTTCTTTTTCTTTATACATTTTATTTGATAATGAGCAGATTTCTGTGAAGTTGTACTAACAAGATGATCAACTTTTTTTTATCACTATTCGATGTTTTCTATTTCTCCTTTATCGGCTTTCACTTCAGTTTTATTCATTTTGGAGTCTTTGGATGTCCGTCTGCTTTCATCGTTGTCTACTACGTACAGCCAGAGGGAAACACTATTTATGGGATGTGGATGGGGTAGAAGGGCAGTGACAAAATAAAGTAGGGGGTAGTGGGGAGTCTAAGCCCTTTTTAGATTACCACTTGACTTTTTTTGTACCCTCTTGCGCTTTTTTTTTTTCTATTTCTTAGAATCTTTCTCTTTATACGCGCCCACAATTCCACCCTCCGGTGGAAAGTGACAAAATTAAAGTCCGCAAATATATTTCTTTGTCGCTTGAAATGGGGTCACTCGTTTTCTTGTATTACAATTTGGGGATATTTTACAAGTTTTTTTTTTATTTTTACTTTTTATCGAAAACTTGATCTAGTGTTTTCATCGCTTCATTTTACATTGCAAAGTTTTGCGTAATATTAAATTAAATGTTTTAACTTTTTTTAATCTAGTTTTTTGGTGTATTTAACGTACCTTTTGTAAGCGCATCGGTATATCAATACATTATCTACTTACAAGCAAGTACAAGACAGAACAGATATTTTTAAATATCAAGTCAAGAAGTAGAATTTTTAGTATTGGTGAAAGTAGAAAGAACGTATGCATGTACACTAAAATATTTAATCAAATACAGTACGTATGATAGAACTAAGGCATTCAAAGTCTTACATTCAATTGTTTTACCCTCATTATTTTTTACAGGTATATTCAAATATATATTCTGTACACATCGCGGCTTTCTACTTGTCTGGGAAAAAGAATTTCAACTACAATAGTAGGGCGTCATTCTCACGGGGAGATTGGGGTTCGAATCCAGGTTAGGTACACCGAGGGTGGTTTTCTCTAAATGGCTCTACACTTTCTCCCCACGCAAATGTGGGTACACTTCCTCTAAATTCAACTTCCCTCATACCTAACTCACTAGCTTAATTGTTACATATGCGTATAGCCTAAACTGGTAGTAAGACACGGTGATGATAAATAATAAACTAAAATTACGACAGTGGATTAGGAAACTAGTGTAAAATTTAGAAATGTGCATATGTATATAATTTATATTAATTCATAATTATCATAAAACGTGATTTAGGTAACTTAAAAAGAACCTTGAGATGCCGATTTTTTTTTAAATCACACAAAATGTGTTGAATGTATTTGAGGTGAATTTTCGCCTGGGCACCTTTAGTGGCGTGGGAAGAGAGTAGGAAACCATGTTATTCACTCTTATAAAAAAGAAAATCCGAATTTTGAATGGTTTTAATTTGATTTACTTTCTTTCGTACTTTATTTCAATCTACTTATTGCAGAGTTTATTTACTATTTATTTTCGATGTTTTCCAAGACCCCCTGCCCACCCCCTTTTCCCACACCTCTCTCCCCAGCCCACTCCACAACTCCCAGTTATAAAACCGTTGTTTCACTATTGGCACTCTTGTGTAAAACTTTCTTATGAAACTTTTAGAGCTGCTATCTTGCGGGAACTTTCCTCAACTACACTTGTTACTAGAATGCATGTATAACCGACCTCTTTTCGGTTTATAGCTTCCCCCTTTTGTATGGTTTTGCATATTTATTTCTGTGGCAAGTATAAAGTGTGGAAAACATTTTATGCTTTACATAATTTTGCTGCTTTCATCTTTTTTCTTAAAAAAATAAATAAATAAGAAAACAAGACAAAGGTTTAAAGGAATTCTAATGTTTTGATAAACAAATTTAATCGCTAGCGAAACAGAACTTTAACATAATGTTAACAAATATTGCTCTGAATAAATTAAAAAATGTTTTCTTTTCGTAATAATAATTCTCTTTAGAGAATCCTTTACATCTTACGTTCAAGTGTAAATCATTTTCATAAATTAAATGTTAGCATTATGCTAAGCAATATATAATTTTACGAGATGTTTATATAAAGTGCCAAGAAGAATATTTCCTTTATGAAGGCTATTTATATAGTATAATCTATGATGCTATATACACTGTCATACATTAATATACAACCAAATTAATTGTAGATAGTCAATGTTTAGATATTTATATACAAAAATAAAATGGTTCATTTATTAGAATGACATTGAAAAAATAAATTTTAATAGATTTTTAATGTAGCTCTTTCATATTTTATACTACTTTTTTATTAAAACCTATTTAAATTGTCACAAACTAATGCAGTAGTGGATAATACTTATGTATGATTGTTTATCTAATAATATATTAACTTGTGACAATTTTAATTAATGTTAGGTTTTTCATCGCGTATCCCTAGCTGTTTGGAATATTTAAAACGCTATATAATTTCTTTTCACTAATTATCCAAGGTCATTGAAAAACAGGTTGAATTCAAAAGAAACGCAAAGTGTGCACTCCGTTTTACCCTGATAGGTAGTAGTCTTACATTTATGGATTGCACTATGGACCTATCCTATAGCCTGTGATACAGTGAAATCATGAAAGGCAAGCTTGATACCATTGTGGGTAAGTGAAGGGTATATGAAGATGAGATGTAAAATCACAAATGCAAAAATAAAATCCATCCGGGCGAGATTAAAATCCCAGCCTTTCAGGTACGAGTCAGGAGTAAAAAAAAACACTACCCTGGTCCCAGTAATTTACAATAGGTATACAAGGCCTTGGTGGGCAATCACCTATAATTAAAGTTTAGAACCCGTTTCAGTGGCCAAATGGTCTAAGACACCATTTGGTGTTAGACTGGCTTGCTGATGACCGTGATATCAAGGTTAGACTCCTGTTTGTGTCTACTGTGGGTGGTTTTCCCTAAATGGTTTCCCAGGACCCCTCCGTGCAAGTAGAGGTAGATTACCGCTAAAAATCTTCCTTTCTCATCCTTACCCTATTAGATTAATAATTATCAAATATGTGTATAACCTTAAATGTAGTAAGACGTGGCGATTAAAAGAAAGTTTAAAATAGATATTGATTCAAATTATCCAGAGTGTTGAACACTTTATTCCCATACAGACACATTTACAAATGGTAAAATGGGGTATACATTGTGTATCTTCATGCAATATTTGGCGCACACGTATGTGCATATTTAATATAATCCGTGTACCACATTCATTGAGTCGAGAGGTTGAATAAAATCCCATAATAGTATCACACTAAAATACTACTTTTATCTCACCAAATCATAGTAATTAAGTTACACATGGCAAACTAACCAACTGCAGGGGAATCGTGCTCGTTATAAATTGGTCATGGGCCGAATTGTGTTCCAAATGAATAAATATGATAAATCCCCCCCCCCTCCAAAAAACTTTTCCCCTCCTAAGGACTCAAATGTATCTGCTTCGGCTCTCATGTATTCACTTGAGAGTACGTTTTTCCAGGGTTAAGACCTATGTCATCCGTCTACTCAAAATTTCCGTGAGATAGAATTAAAACGTACTAGAGCCCTTTTAACATACTAGATAATAAATAAACTACTATCTGCTGTGAGGCAGAAAACGCCGGTCTGAAATTGGGATGGGGAAAAAAGAGCTAAATGACTAGTTCAGACAAGGATAGCACAGTTAACATTCACCCTTAACACTACGGGTCTAAATCTACAACTTGTGTTTGTAAAACCTAAACAAACATGTTGGGAGGCAAGGGTTTAAATCCAAGCTAGGGACACTTGACGTGTTTTTCACATATTGTTTGGAAATATATTAACAAAAGATTAAAAAATATATAGTTTATATTAATAAACCTTACTTTTCTTGACCTGCTAAATAAATTCATAAATATAAATATAGTAACTAATTTATTTATAAAGTTAATAATTTATCACAAGTTTCTATGGTATATAAATGTACAAGTGGGAAAACTGACTATGAAAATTATATTTAGAATAACATACTTGTAATCCGTATCGGTGGGTACGTGGAATAAACGTCAATCTTGCTTGGTCCGGTTTCTTGGTGACGGGAAGGCTTGGGCTCGAATCCCAGCTGAGTGTTCTGCGGGTGATTTTACTAATTGGTTTCCCACTCTACCCTTAATTAAATTCGGTAAGATTTCCACTAAATTTTAGCTTCCTCATTTCTACCACAATAGTGATATTAAATGTGGGTAGCTGGAACAAGTAGTATGATTAGGTTTATAGTTTAAATTTGTTTATTTCCTCTAAATGAGGGATTCTCAACCGTTCTAGGCTTGCGGCACCCTTTTGAAGGGAATTAGAGTCTCATGGCACCCTTATTTAAGAATTTTCGTAAGCTTTTTTGTAAAATTTAATATTTTTCTTCCAAAGTAAAATATTCAGATACATATTTAACAATTAAAAATGTTTAAATTTGTAACTATTTGAAATAAAAATGTTTCCTTATTCCCTTATTGAGTTAATTAAAAGCGATAAATAACATTAACACTTAATGAAATACATACACACAGTTATGGAGTAAAATAGAAACGGAAATAAAAAAAACTAGCACACTAACTAACCACATTGTGAGATCACTAAAAATTAATAATGCAACAAAAAATTAATGATATGTAGTCATCAAAAGGGAAATAATTTTCTCACGTCGTGTGCCGTGGAACGTGCAATTCAGAAAATTACTAAGAGACATAACTTTCTTCTGTTTATTTATTTTATTTATTTTGTGGTAATATATTTTCTTCGACGATGGGGGACTAAGCAACAAAGTTCCTTCTTAATAACTACAGTACATCCTTATTAAGACAGAATAAAGATTTGTGCACAATGCTTAGCTTTGAAGTCATTCTAAAATGGTAAAGAACAGACTTTACAATGCAATTTTATTTCCAAATATAATTTAATATTTTAACAATTTTCTGTATTAGGAACATCTCTTATTTCTTTATCTCCATTAATGTTTAGTCAGAAACGACCCACGTGCAATAATGTTAGCTTAAATTTACTATTTCTAGCTGACTGTATTACAGAGTTGAATGACACGCAATGCCCGCTCTTAATTGAATAAATGTATTTTTTTAAATAATGTTTTTCGTACACTCAGTCTACTCTGAAGGATAGCTATTTTACTGTGAGGGTCATCCTTGATTTACGTGAGGCTTATTTTTGAGAGTGCCAATATTTTCTTAGGTTTTCTTAAGAAGGAGGAGGTGGTTTCAGAATTAATCTTACCTAATGTTTTTGTATCAATGTTTATGGCGAGAAAAATCTTATTTTAATGTTTTGACAGAAAATACCTGGATTAACTATAACAGTTCACTTATATTTCGTTTACTTTACAGCAGTTAAAGTTAAAAGTAATTTCATATCATTCACTTTATTATCAACCCTTATGTATAAAAATAACTAAACAATTAAAGTTAATCTAATTTTCCAAATCGTAAAAAAATACTTGTGATAGAAAAGGGGTGGGGGGGGCGGAGGAGGGGCTGAAAATCTGACGATCCCTTACGTGGGGTAAGTGGGGTTGAACATTTATAAAAAAAAAATAGCCTTACGTAATTTAAAGATGGTCCCTTAAGATGGTGTGCTAGTGAGTGTGAGTTTAGGGCAGTATTTTCGAAGTTTTATAGCATAAACCTTTATTTGGCCAAAATAAATCAAATATTTCTTCTATAGAATCATAGAGTTTAGTTTTCCGCACATGCTCATCTCAACAGTTCTTTAATATCTGTCAAGAATGTCCTGGAATTTAGTGATAACTTTTTCTCTGCATTAAAAAGTTTGTCACCAAATGCCGCCATGCTCATGAGAGATATTCAAGAACTCTTGAGATGAGCATGTGCAGAAAGCTAAACTCTATGTTTCTATAGAAGAAATATTTTATCTATTTTTGCCAAAAAATGTTTATGCTATAAAAACTGCAAAATTAATGCACTAAACTGGCGCTCATTAGCACCCCACCTTAAGGAATACACTATAATGCAGTTTATAAAATAGTGCCATTTTGTAATCCATCAAGGCTTGGTGGCTACATTTTAGAGTAAACGCAGTATACGTAGCGTATTTCTGTTTGTTTTTTATTTTTAGCACCGCTTCATACAACGCGTTTGGGTTATACGCCTATGCACTAATTACACTAATGTGTTAGATATTAGGATGGTTTAATTTATATTAAGTGTACTCTAATTTGCGTGGTGGGAGAGTGTAAAACAATTTAAGAAAAACCACCCTCATTACACCCAGCTGGGATCGAACCCAATCTCGGCGTCTCTGGGAATCTAGTCTAACACGAGTGTAGTACGTTAGACCATGCGGCCACCGAAGTGGGTCGTAATTTATTCTTTATGAACTTGTATACCGGGAATACGTGTTATAAAAATCCAATTACCGCCTTGTAAAGCATTGCACGCAGTATAATTATGACTAATGGATACATAATTTATTTATTCAGTTAGAATATTGCTAAAAATCATACGCAAATAAAATTAAATGTGGACGGTAGGCCTTCTATATTTATTAAATGCACTCAGATAACCAAACGCATAAAAAAAGTTAGGCCATAGTATAAAATTAACACTGCTGTAATACAATAAACGTATAAAAATTACAAAACAAACAACATTATTATATTCACCTCGAAACAGTAAGGACGTTTATTCTTAATGTTTTTATTTATTTACAAATAAACGAAAAAATAGTTCTTAATCAATTTTATGGCTAAGCAAAATATTTGTATCTATAAGATGTATTTGAAAGTGCGTTAACTATGTTCATTTAATGGATGCCTCTATGATCTTGTGTTCAGAGTTCCTGGCTATGGATCCAGAGGTCCCGGGTACGATCCCTGGTGTTTTCAGATTTTCTGTGAAATAGTGGGTCTAAAACGGGGTCAACTCAGCCTTTTGAGGACAAATTAGGAGCTACTAGAATGAAAAAGTAGTGACCATAGTGTAGAAAACTGAGATTAAGGGTTGGAGGGTTTGCTGTGCTGACCACATGACACACACTAACCGCATTAGTTGGCACTATCTTCACCAATAGACGGAGGATGATTGGTTGGTATGGTGGACTGCGAATATGGAGTCTTGTATGTGAATTTAATTCAGCGAAGAAACTTATTTTAGCTTAACTAAACTAAAGAACAGAGAAACCGACTTCCTTATAACCGGCGAAACCATGGTAAAGTCCCATTTTCATAGGAAGGGTCTTGTCTGACCACTAAAAAATTACTAGATCTAGTTTAATGTGTTCATACATTAAATCATGTGATCTGGAGCGGCCACGTTTGGTAGATATTATCAATACCTATAAAAAAGCACTAATACTATTAGTTTAGGGGCCGGCCCATGTCTTGTTGGAAAGTTTTCGTATAGAAGGTTTATTTTCAGAAATCATTAAATATGTGTCTAATGATGTTTTAAATTTTGGATACATGACCTGAATATGATAAGTTTTTTTTAAATAGCCGCCAAATGTGGTACACGGTTTTAAAAGTATAGCAGCATTTAATTCGTAACGTAAGCAAGTTTGGTATTAAATGAAAGCTCTTATTCGTGGCACTGCAACTAATCACATTTTATTTACATATGTTCACATACATCTTAGTGTAATGCAAAGTATTGTTTGTGCACAAGTATTTTATTTATTATGTATATTGCGGCAGTTTGCTGTACAATTGCAAAATCTTGAGAATTAAATTTTTATTTTTTTTTGACATGGGCAGACAGTGTTTCTGAAACTTTTTTGCAAGTGCAGAGATGTGGAAAATAATCAGTAATAGTTTCACTGGTGATTTGGGGCTGCAGTTCACCATCCTCCTCTATATATTCATACGGTTATGGAATGTAAGGCTGGAAGAATTTCAATCATGCTGTGCTCCAGGACTTCCACAAGTTTATAAATTGGCACTGCACGTGATGTAATATCCTTTCTACAGCGAACCGATAGCTCAGACAATCCTTCCTTTTTAGAAGATTTAAAGAAATGATACACTGCGCACACAAAGACATTAGTGTCTGAGGATGCTATTACAATGCGCTCTAAATGTCTAGCAACTGCATGATGCACACGAAGAAGTAGCCACTCATCAGCCTCCTTCGGGTCAGAGATGAAATGTCTTCTTTCTTGCCATTTTCAAGAAGTATGCTTGTCTGTTCATACTGACCAATTCCACCAATATAAATAGACTTATCACTGAAATCATTGCACTCTATTAAAATAATTGAGGGAAGAACTTCTCCAAATGGTATGTATTTGCTGAAGATACCCAGAACGCATGCAAATATTTTGAAAGAGGGGTTTCCACTCCATCAATATTCATGTTAATTGGAAGGGTGGTCTTCTTCTTCTTTGTTGTTCAGCTGATTTAACATTATCTTCTTGTATACATAAAAGATTATGTCAATCCTAGAAGAGTTTAGTGCAGTCACTTTCATTCTCTGAATGATAAGCTTTGCAAAGTCCCCAAAATTCTTCATAGAATTAGACATATCTGCTTGAGTTTTTCGTGCAATTAAAATAAAATCAAACAAGGTTGCGGTGGTGTGAGATGATGGAGGAGGCGTTTTAAAACATTATTCTTTAAGATATCTCTATAGTTCTTATACCAAACTTTCCTTATCAGGTTTCATAGCACTCAACTGATCAATGCAGTATCATCTTTCTCGTGCAACATCAATTAAATGTTGGGAATCAGAAGTCTCATTTTGGGTGGGAATTTTCTTCGTGTGTTGCTGAGAATTGGACATCTTCATCTTAGCCACTTTATCTAAGAGCTTCTTGGACTTATCAACGAGTCTTTCTTGCCTGAATAGCTTGTATGCTGTTTCTCCCATTTTGTAACATGTTTAATTGAAGTTCTCATGTCCATCAAATGTTTACCAGTGAAAATGTTGTACAACTTGTCTTGTGCAATATTTAAATAAAATTGATTTTTTTCGTTCAATGATGAAATGCATGATGCCTTCAGTGCTTTCCTCATCTGAGTGTGTTAAAGTGGGTGAGAATTAATGATGCAATGTGTAATCATAATCATCTTGGAGACCACACTGACTTATGCATAATTTCTCACGTTTAATGGCGTATCTTTGTGCAACTGCTTGCTCTGATGCGTAAGAACTATGATGCCACCATGACCTTTAGCAGGTTTATTATAGACCTGCTCAAGAGCTTGGTCTATTCCAACACTAAAAAATGTAATGGTTCCATGATGAATAACAAAGCTGCCATTCTTGAATGCCGCACAAAGGGTGGAATGTAATTCTTCCAGTTTCTTGCCATTTTCAAGATGTACAGCCCCCGCCTTGCCTAATTTATTTTTTCCAAATGCAAAGAACAAAGAAAGTACTCTTTGGGATGCTAACACATGTAAATCTTAGTTTCCCTCTCGGTCTGCCCGTATCATGTTGAAGTGCCCATTATATTTGATAGATAATATAATACACCCTAATTTAAATGCTATTGTTATGAATTTGATGTTACAATATGTTAATAAAGTGTGATTAGTTGCATTGCCACGAATAATAGCTTTCAATTGATACCAAACTGGTATTACATTACGAATTAAATGCTGTTAAATGTTTAAAACCATGTATTATATTTGACGGCCAATTTGAAAAAAAAAACACTTATGACATTCAGGTCATGTACCCAAGATGAATAACATCACTAGACGCATATTTAACAATATCTGAAAATAAACCCTCTATACGCAAATTAAACAGGACATGGACTGCTCCCCCCCCCCTCCCCACTATATATTACAATTCTAATTTTGACAGTAAAAAAGTGTTTTAATTTACTTTAAATCTAATTGTATTGTACCTAAGGAAAGAAATCGTCCACCCCCTGAGTTAAAACTTATTTTAATTGTATCTAGTGAATACTACACATTAATTTGTAGAACTAGTTTAATTCATTGTTTCACCTATATTTAAATTATTGTTTTACTATCGTTCTTTCTGGACGAAAATCCAGCGATAAAATTATGTTTGTTAAATTTCCTCTCTAAAATATTCCCTTGTTGTTTGGTTTTGCCGGTATTAAATGTTTCCCTCGTTTTTACCCGCTTCCCTTTCCATTCTCTCTTGCTGTGTAGTACATGTTGTTTGTATGGAACGTAATATAATCCCCCAACTCTACACTTTCCTTCCGGGGTTTTTAGGGTAAATGAAGCAGGAGTAAAATAAAGCTTTTATAATGGATGATATGGTTGTGCGTTGATGATGATCAGTGATTGGGATTAAAGAGGAACTAGTTTTTTTTAAGTTTTACTATCTATAAAACCACACATTTATTGAAACAATAGCCTAAAATATTTCATAAAGAGTAACTGCCTCCATTCACCATCTTGGGTTCATCATCATTAAATTACCAACTAATAGGAGCTGTGTTTAGTAACGTTCCTTGAAATAATCTTGAGGTTATTCACGATAAACTACTGCAAAGAAATACTTTATCTTAAATTTAAAAAATCAATGTTCCCTTTTTAAAATAAACAGAAACTTAGATAAGGTTGTGTTTATACTAATTCAAACCCAATAGCGAATAGTGTATTGCTCATTAAGTTGAAATGCATTGCCTTCAATGATAGAGCACACAACTTAAACATTATGAATAGTACATATTTCATAAAGTTGATATAACTTTAACTTTTCAACTTTGTACTTGAACATAGATAAACCTTGTACTTGAGATTTATCAGCTAATGAGAATGCGGGAAGAGGGTCTAGCCCAGAAGGGGGCAACATATTTTTCAATATAGCATCAAATGTGATGAATGAGAAGTGAAATTCGCCACACCATGTTAAGCTTGAGAAATTAGGTTGCTCAATCGAACATTTAAAACAAAAATACACTGTTCGAACAAATTTATTCAAAACGTGTTTTATACACTTTGACTAGACAATTACAACTACCATAGAATCAAATGATGAACATTGTTCAAATTAAAAATGTAAGACAAATTGTGAAATTTGACAATACTTTTGTCTGACAAGTTGCAGAAACATTGACTGGATATCTGAACTCATTGAACATGCGGAATGCTTTCAATTATAGCCCACATACGCCGTAAGGAAAAAGTTTATTTCACTTTGAGAGCTGGCAAACTCAAATTCGCCCCACTTCTATGGCCAAACCACCCCAAGGTGGCCCACCCTGGGTCTAGCCCATGGATCTCCAATCTCATTGAGTATGGGAGCTACTTTCAATTTGTCTTATTGTTCGTGAGCTACCCAGGCTAAAATTTTGCAGTATCATGCATTGGCTATTTTTGTAACAATATGTAAAGAGGGTTTGCCATCACGACTTTTTTCAATCTGTGACCTGGACTTTTAATAAGAAGAGTTCAGGGTGAAAATGTTGAAAGTTAAATTTTAATTCAAATTGAGTTAGTGCTTCCATCTGTTAGACAATCGTGAGACATTTCTAATGAACTTTAGACTATGGTTAAAATAACCCCCTGTCATATTTAAATTGATTAAAATAAAAAACTATTCGCTAGGATCCTCATGGGGTTTGAAATATAAAAGCTGTTATCCTGGGGAAAACATGTGTAATATGACTTTCCCCCTTTTCCCTTGTACCCTTTTGTAATAAAAATAATGTACAAATGTTACTCTGCTTTTTGTACTTAAATGCACATTTTAATACTGGAAAAATACAGGTAAATATATATTAGCAAAATTATAATCAGATATATATTTTTATATCTATATATAGATATATATTAATATCATTACATAGTTTACTAAGAAGAACTGAAATTAACTTTAATCAACAATTTTGTATGAAGTAACTTTTCATTATCATTAAATTGGAGTTACCGAAATGTTCATTTATAAGCCTACTTAATAAAATAAATTATATCACCTTCAGCTGAAAATGAAGCACACATGTTGGTAGAGTACTCGTATAGTAATGCCTTCACTCGCAACGAAAAAGAACTGTATAATTTTCCTTCAATACAATAGGCCAAACACATGTTCTAAACTTGAGGCAGAATTCTTCAACGATCAGTTAATTTGGAAAGAGAAAATACCTTTTATGTTCCCTGGTGAAAATGTCACCACAAACTACCGGTAGTTTGTGATTGGCTTTTTGTTCACCCCTGTTCTAGCCAATCAATTGACAGTATATACATAGCAGAAGGAAAATATATTTTGTTTCAAATGCCTTGTGGCAGCCATACTTGTTTGTTATTGACAAACTTTCTTTGTTTTCGCGTCGATGACTACGATTGCATATATTATTAAAAATAAAGCGATAAAATTAATTTTTCTTACTCTGTTAATGAGAAATATATCCACCATAATATAAAAGAAAAGACTAAGATCTGAACTAATTAAAAATAAAATTTTGATTTAATAGCTCAGGCACCACTTAAATTACGTTAGTCATGTGTTTTTTTTAATTATTCAAACAATTCAATGAAATTTGTTTTCTGAGTAAACCCTTGAACGAAGTATTTTTAAAAACCTTAATCTTTATAGCAAATAGGTTGGGCCAACGTACATGAGTAAATCAGCCAATTTTTGTAAAATTCTAATCATTAAATTTCATTAAAAACGGTCCAATTTTTAATTTGTACGCTACACACTATTCGTTACTATCGTAAACCTTAAGGCAACCACCTAGGTCAGCGTGAAAGTACAAGGTCAGGCAGTCAAACGGCAAGATTCCAGGAAGGGCTGACGGCCATGGTGGTGGGTTGTGAGAGCGGGGGACTCGACCTTGGGCGTCTAGACACCCGGAATTTAGTAGTCATGGAGCGTTGGTCGAGTGAGAAGCGTGCGTTTGCCGTAAAGGTGTATTACAAAAACGAGGATAGTGTCGTTGGCGCTCAACGCGTCTTCCAGCGAGAGTTTCGTTCACCCCCACGCGCTCCCATGCTTTCTGCAAAAACTATCAGCCTGTGGGTGAGAAATTTTGATTTAACGACGACGACACAGCGTAGAACTTGGTCTCAGTAATCAAACCGTGAGAACGATTCTGAAGAATGACCTCCACAACCATCCATACAATATTCAGGTAGTGCAAGAACTCAAACCTCAAGATTACAGTAGCAGAGTTGGCTTTTGTCAACAGATGTTATCTCTCATTGAACAAAATGAAGAGAGCGTTCACAATTTATGGGTGAGTGACGAAGCCCACTTTAACCTTAGTGTCTTCGTCACCAAGCAGAATTTTCGGTACTGGGCCGAAAGTAACCCACACAATCTCCACGAAAAACCCCTCCATTCAGAAAAAGTGACGGTTTGGTGCGCAGTATCATCTCGTGGAATAAATCTGCCCTTATTTTTTTGAAAATAAACACGGTAACATGGTGACGGTGAACTCCGATCGTTACGCTGACATGTTGGAAACTTTTTTTCTGCCTGCACTAGATGACTATGACCCAGATCTTGTCATACTGCCGGAGTTTCAATGCATTTGCTGAGGCTCACATTTCCTGGTCATCTCATCAGAAAGTTCGGCGATTTCCCGTGGCCTGCGCGTTCACCAGACTTGATGACTCCTGACTATCTTCTCTGGGGATACCTTAAAACCCAGATTTTCAAGGAGAACCCACCAAGGATCAGGGATTATTTGAAGAAGTGAATTCAGCAAGCGGTCAACAACATTCCGTTGGAAATGCTACGCAACGTCATGGGCAGCTTCGCTCTCATAATCTGACAATGTGTGCAAAATCAAGGACACCATCTTACTGACACCATTTTCATAAAACTAACATTTTCCAAGTACACTAATAATTTCCACTCATGTTTATTACATTTATGTAAAAGAATTAAATAAAAATCAATTGTTTTCATTTTTTACGATTTTTTTTAATTCTTGCCGTTTGACTGCCTCAACCTGTATAATTCACTGTCAGGCCACATGGTTTGAAATACGATATTCTCTGTCCTTTTCTGGGACTATTTATATATTCTGTCTAAGCTTATACTCCCTTTCACCTTTCACCAACAACCACACTTTGTCGTGTCAATAAGAAAGAGGAGAAAGAAAACTACGAAACTTATTATCTCAAACTAAAGAATAAAGCTTGCCACTAGATCTCACCGGTAAGGCACGAGGTGATTTCAGGTGAGGCGCAGCATGGTTGTATCTGTAAACCATTATTATTATTATTAGCACCGCGTCTTACTACCCGTTCGGGTTATACGCACTTACGCTAATGTGCAATGGTAGGGTGATTGTGAGATGAAATGGAGGACCTACAGTTTAACGTGGAATCCGAACCACGGTAGAGGCCTGGCATTCCTCACATTCACAAGTTGTGNCATTCACAAGTTGTGATTAATACACATCTTGTCAGAGGTGAAGGAAGGGTTTGGCAATCAGATAAATCTGTGCCGGGACCGAGGATTGAACCCCATGACCCTCAGCACAGAAGTCTGACACCTTACCCCTAGACCACCAGGTCACCTGTAAACCATTTGTTCACTTCCACTGACTTGCTAAATTTCTGATTAGCTTTGAAAAAATTATATTCTGTTTGACTAATGAAGCGATGGAATTTATATTGACTTTGCATTTGCATATTTTTATGAAAGTAGCTTCTCAACAATGACGGTAATAGAAATTACATGAATTGATTGGCAGTTAAAAATCTCTAAAACATTGTAATAATTAATGCATAGGTATGTAACCGGAACGGGTAGTAAGACGCGATGCTAAAAACAACCTTTATGGTAAGAAACAAACTCATCCCTCCAAATGAAAGTATTTACGTATTTTTCATAACTAGTATTTATGTAATAAAATAAATGTAATAACAAAAAACTTGATATTCTATAAACTTTTTTATACAACTTAAATATTATTAATACTTCACAAATTAAAAAAAATCTTGGAGATAATATAATAATAATTATTAAAATATTGAGTGCTTTCTCTTTGTTTGAATTTTAACGTTAAAAGTCTTTTATTTATCTTCAAGAAAGTGAGGCCTATCAATAATTATTGATTTTCATGTTCAAGTGAGTCTTTAGTGTAAAATGTCTGAGAACCCTTGTGTTAGATAAAGGCTAACTCTAAAGCCCTTTTTCATCAAGCTCAGTTTCATAGATCCGCAAATATGATTATAAAGTCGTTGAAAATGAGCTAAAGTCACAGTCTCACACTTTTAATTCTATTAATAAATATAAACTATAGGGTTGTTAAGAAAAAATTATCCTGTTGGAATCTTTTGACTTTATTTTGGCGTGAATCAACGCATCGTATAATTTTTTTAAAAATGCGTTTGAGCTGAACGACTGCGCGGCAATTTCTAGCTAACCGAGGTGGCCCCCTTAATTCGTTAGACTTATGTCGTTAACAATGCTTGTGTTCGATGATTGACACCCTTTTCCTTAAAAAATAAAACTCCTGATGTCAATTATTTCCCATGTATAGATATAGCGTTGTCAAATCTAAACAACTCATTAAAACACACACACACACACATACACATACACATACACATACACATACACATACACATACACACATCCCTCATGCCCTCCCTTCCCCCAAGCTTTCGTTGTCAGAACTTAACAGAGAACAGAATATAAATTGAGGTTAGCCAAAGTCACGAGGTTGCAGCCCACGGGAATCAAACTAAACATCCACTAAATGAGAGAACCTGGTTGAGGTATATTGGGACTAGGTCGTCGAACGGGGCAGTGGGATGGTCTGAGGGTGGAAGGAGGGGTGGTAGGAAGTTAAAATGAAAACCCATTACAGGGGTTCTCGCTACGCGGTGCGCGACTTCAATTTGGCGTCAGGGGAAAATTGAAGGTAAGGCCGTGGTAATCGATTTGTGTCGCGAGAAAGAGGAAGTACGGAGGGAAGAGGAGGAGGAGGTTGTATCCGGAGGGCGGATGAAGCCGCATGGCCATATTGGCCTCTGCAGAGCGTTCTTGTAAGATTACGGACGTGTTGGATGTTGACAAGCAAGGAAGAACGAGAGGGAGGACGTTCGTCAAATGTTCGCTTCGCCCTCTAGAGAGGAAGCGTCTAGCAACAATTCTCTGTCTCGCTCGGAAATTTTAATATGTCATAGCTTCAGAAATATACATTTATATTAATGTATTTATTCAATGAAGTCCAAGCCCGCTTCATTGATCGCATGATTTAAGGGAGGCTTGTCAAACACGGGGCCGTATTATTAATTTAAAACACTGAGGTGGCTGGATTTAAAAAAATCACGATTGTAAGTGAAATCAACTTTGACTGGGTACGTTCTAATTATAAAAAGTTAATTTAAGAATAAAACAAAAAGATTCATACCTGATTCAGTGGCCGCATGGACTAAGGTGTCACACTCACAATAGACTAGACTGCCAATGGCAGGGAGATTGGGGCTTGAATTCCGGTCGGGTATATTGAGGGTGGTTTTTCTTAAAGTAATCGTTCACTCTCCCTTCATGCAAATGCAGTTACACTTCCTTTAAATTCAACCGTCCTCATCATTAAATCATAAGCGTAATTAGTAAATATGCATCTAGCCTGAACAGATAGTTAATCGTGGCGATAAAAAAAAGATGGATCCCCTATATTTTTTCAGAAGTATTTTCAGTTCCTATCAATCATTGTTTTAAAATAATAAAAAAGAACCTCTGTAAAAGGTTTATAGTTGGATGAAATTACATGTGGCAAAATATAGCATTCACAAATGATGTTTTTCTACTACTTCGATAATCAAATTATAAAATAAGACTCGAGCCACACTATATTTTGTTTCATAATAATGTTCACAGGCTGCACATATTCGTGGATCAGGCCACGTGCTTCGCGCGGGCTGCAAGTTTGACTTGCCTGGTGTGAGCCATCACTCTCGCATGTAATGGATTATCTTTTATTATTATTTAACACCACGTCTTACTAACCTTTCGGGTTTTACGCTTAAGTACTAATTACACTAATGGATTAAGAATTGGGAAGGTTGAATTTAGAGGAAGTGAACCCACATTTGCATGGAGGGAGAGTGGAAAATCATTTAGGAAAAACCACCCCCAGTTCACCCGACCAAGATTCGAATCTCGATCTCCCCGTCCTTGGTGGTCTAGCTCAACACGACTGGCGCGTTAGCCAACTACGCCACCGAGGCGGGTTAATGGATTATCGATGACGTGGATATCAGGGTTCAAATCCCAGTCAGATATAATGAGGGTGTTTTATCACTAAATTGTCCCCAACACTCCCTTCATATAAATGCGAGTACATTTCGTCTAGATTCATACCTTCCTAATTTAACATATTAGAGTAATTAATCTATGTATTCGTATAGCTCAAACGGGCTGTGATGTGCGTTGATAAAAAAATTCTACATATTATTAACACTAATTAGTAGTAGTTCATTGCTTCAAGTCTTACTACCACTATAGAATTATCCGTTTATTTACATTAATGGAGATAGGGATGAGTGAGGTGAAATTTAAGAGAAGTGGGACCTGCATTCTTTAAAAGGATGTGTCAAAATAGCCTACATTTAAAAAAAGCCGCATAGATATACCCAGTTGGGAATCAAATCCTGATCTTCCAATCAACAGCAAAGCAGACAAGAAGTGACTAACACTTTTTTTTTTTGTATGTCAACAGGTGTGGGGGATGAGAAGTAAAAACAAAATTACTTTTATTAATTATAAGTTATAGCTTATAAGAAGGGCATGGATTTTTATGATGTCATCTATTTTTTGTTACATCACAGAATATGTTCATATGTAAATAAATTATGTTCATGATATTTTGGTTGTGGAAACTTTTGTATACAGTAGGTCATTTTTTTTTATTTTTTTTTCATTTAGAATTTTTAGATCATATTTTCTTGGTTTGAGTCATTTTTAGGCATTAATATTGAGTAATTATATTTTTACTAGTGGCTAGTTGCAGCGATGTCTGCAAATAAGGCGTTAAAATGTATTCAAAATTATTTTTTCTAAAGGGAAAAGATTTATAGAATGAAGCCTCACTCGACTTTATAATTGAAGGTTTACTCGTCAAAGACGACTTTCCCTTGATTTTAATGTTTCAGTGTTTAGCACAGATGAAAAGATGGAAATCAGCTAGGAAAATCAGGTTTTCTAGGGAAGCTACTGTTTTGCCGACATCCTAAACTCTTAACCTCTAAAATGAATGACAATTTGTCAAAATTGGTTAAGCCGTTTTTTCATAATTTTATTTACCGCAAATGGGCTATCAGAAAAATTGTGAGAGTGAGCATGAGTATGTAAGTTTGTGAGTATGATCCTCGGTCCTAGCACAGATTTATCTGATTACCCAAACTCTTCCTTCACCTCTGGCAAGCCGTGAATTAATCACAACTTGTGAATGTGAGGAATGCCAGGCCTCCACTGTGGTTCAGATTTCACGTAAAACTATAGGTCCTCCCTTTCATCTCAAAATCACCCAACAATTACACATTAGCGTGCGTATAACTCGAACGGGTAGTAAGACGCGATATTAATAATACATTTTGGAATTATGCTCAATATTATTGATTTAAATGCGAATCAACGACAGAAACATTCTAATAAAAAATTAATGTTTCACCAATTTAGGCATCTTAATATAAATGTGCTATGACCAGCATCCAAAGAGAAAATTGTGATGTGTTTGGACCAACAAATAAGGATTGGATTGAGTTATTATTTTTTAGCCAAAGAGATATATTTTATCTAGAGATTTACAGCCATGCAACAAATAACGGCTTCCATGATGACTAAACGAAGAATTAAAAACTGAAGATTCTCTGCAAAAATCGGCTTTTCAAAGAAAACTACTATTTTTCCCGACATCCTGGAATCCTAACCGTTAAAATGCTTGGGTCGTTTGTCAAAATCTGTTCAGTCATTTCCTCGTAATTTTAATTACCGGAAACAGGCTTATCAAATTATATATAAGGATTGTTTATTTAGATGCGAACTAACGATAACAACATTCCAATAACCATAAATGTTTCCTAGTCTAGGAAATTAATTCCCTCAGTTAAAATATATCTAGGTAAAAGATGTGCTAGGACCAGCTATTATAACAGCCATTTTGTGATCAGAAATAAATTTTCAAAAATAAAGAAGAAGGAAAAGTATCCATGCAAACAAAATTATATATTTCTAACCCACTATTAATTGTTTGCTTAGTATGTATAGGTTTTACCCATAATTGTGTATTATTCCCCCCATGAAACTTAAGTAAGTGTTAATTTATTATTTTTAGCCAAAAATAAATATTTTATTTACAGAATGAGTTATTATTTTTAACCAAAGAGAAATATTTTATCTACAGAATGAGCTATTATTTTTAATCAAAGAGAAATAATTTATTCACAGGTATAAAACCATGCACAAATAAGAGTTTCCATGATGATGTAAACATATAGTGAAAAGCTAAAAATTATCTGAGAAAATCAGATTTTCTTTGGAAACTACACTTTTTCCCGACATCCTGGCCCCTAACCTTAGAGATGAGCGATGGTTTGTCAAAATCGGTTCAGTCATTTTCTAGTAATTTCAACTACCGGAAATGGGCTTATAAAATTATATAGTATAAGATTCAAGATAATTTTATCGTTTTTGAGCATATAATACATACCAAAACATAATTAAACATCATTTTATCATAGGCGAAACAAAATGTATAGACAATATTGTCACGAACTAAATAACTTACTCTTTTAATTATCGAATTATGCTCAGTATTATTGATTTAAATGCGAATTAATGATAAAAGATAATTGTTTCCCCAGTTTAGGCATCTTAATTTAGATGTGTTATGACCAGCATCTAAAGAGAAATATTCATTCAAAGAGAAAATTATCTGTTCGGACCAACCAATAAAGATTGAGCTATTATTTTTTAGCCAATAATATATATTTTATTTAGAGATTTATGGCTATGCAAGAAATAACGGTTTCCATGGTGATTAAACAAATAATTAAAAACTGAATATTCTCTGTGAAAATCGAGTTTTCGTGGAAGGCTACTATTTTTTCCCGACATCCTGGACTCTGAATCGTTAAAATTAGTGGTCGTTTATACAAATCTGTTCAGTCATTTCCTCGTAATTTTTTTTTAAACTTAAACAGGCTTATCAAATTATATATAAGATATTTTATAAACCAACAAATACTCAAAAATATTTTTTTTTAAATCAACGAACTTTGTCCCCTCTTTATTGTTGGTGAAACACTGCAACTAAGCTGGAGAGGGTTGCGTTGGGAGGGAGTAGCTATTTTTCTGAAGTATATATTTGTAAATCTATGGGGTTTTTTTATCATCGTATCATACTACCTGTTCAGGTTATAGGCATATATGATAATTACTCTTATAGGGATGAGGAAGGAAGCATTTTATAGGTAGTCCATCCGAATTTGCGTGAAAGGTGAGTGGGATACCATTTAGGAAAAACGATAACAATCCGTAACACAACTTCCTCGGTAGGAGAAGTAAAGCCGCTGGTCCCGTGTCAATTGTGGATTGTAAACGAACGTTGGGAGATATGTGAAAATACTTTTCCTGGCAAAATTGGTGGACCCTTTTTCTATCACCGATAGAAATTTTAGTGTGCTGATATAATCAATCGGTTCAGACAGTGCAATTTAAATACCTAAAAAGAAATATTTGTTTATCTATATACCCAAATGAAATTCGAACTTCGATCTCCCCATAATCAAGCAGTCTAATTTACTGCTGGAGAAGAGCGTTAGACCACGTGGCCACCAAAGTGGTTTATTTATGTGCAAATTAAATAAACCATTGCTCTATTAGGGTATTATATAATATATCGCTCGTATCGTGAAGAACCTCTGTGTGGGTGGAGTGAAACATGAGTTTAGTTCAATATTTTTGCAGTTTTTACAACAGCTGAAAACTTTTCTGGACAAAATTAATCAAATAAAGATTCATTGGATGCATTTTAGTTTAATTTACTACCCAGTGTAGTCTCGACGTTTCTTGAATATTTATCATGAGCATCGCAGAATTAGACCAGAACTTTCTTTTAACTCTTCATATAAAAATGCCCTGTTCAAACACTACATTGCTCATGCAAGACAAATATTCAAGAACCGTCGATATTATTAAGAGCGGAAAATTAGCGCATACTGAAGCGATAGTTTATTTAATTTGAGCCAAAATGACCCACTTTGGTGGCCGCGTGGTCCAAGGCACTACTTGCAATAGACTAGACGGCCGATGACAGGGAGATTGAGGTTTGAATTTCGGTTGGGTGAACTGAGGGTGGTTTTTACAAAAGGGCTTTACACTATTCTTCCAAGTAAATGCGGGTACACTTCTTTTAACTATACTCTTCCTAATCCCTAAAAACTATCAGCGTAATTAGTACATAAGCCTATTACCAGAACGAGTAGTAAGTACAGATGCCAAAAAAACACAAATTCGGCAAAAAAAAACTATTTTTGTTATTAAAACTGGTAAAATATTGATCTTTAAATAATGCTCCTTTTTACATCACTTGAAAGCCTACAAATATATTGTGACACAAACGCTTTATTCTAGAGTCTCGTCCACAAAAAATGTTTATCTTCAAAGTTGAAAAAAAAAATTCGTTGTTGAAATAAATATATGGAACACTAAGTATAGTTGTAAAGATTTTCAACAGACTAAGAACATTTTTAGTAACCTGAACCGATAGTAAGACGTGGCGATAAAAAATAATACCAAAAAATAATTAAAAAAAAGATAGGGTGGAGATGAATAACCAAGGTGAGGCAATGTAATTTATCTTTGATGTGGTGCAGTAGTGCCAACATATCCCCCCTTGTGGGAGGGGAGGGCATCTCGCTTCAGTTGGTATGTTTACCGAACCCGAAGCCGCCGGAATGTGTACGTGGAAATGCCAGTAAAGTATTCGCTGGGAAGTCGGGGTGAAGGAGGGTAAGGGTTGGTTCTCGCTGTTGGAGAAGGAAGGGAACGAACGTGGGAAAGAGGGTGATAGGTGTGGGGTGAGGGGAGGAACGGTGGGGCAGTGAAGACACGACGGGTTGCGCAAAGAGAATCACTAACTAGAGGTAATCACATCAAGTTGCGGTAATTTGGCTAATTACACCTTATGTTTTAACGTACATTTCTGTTTCCTCTAACGTCGGTGACACCTCTCCCTACCCCCTCCCTTTCCATACAGTTCGTGGGCTCATATCGAGTCGAAGCTAACATAGTAAAGTGCAACTAGTTCCCGAGAAGGTATTTCTTCTGCTTTAGGGTTGTGACATAATTATATAATTTTTCCGGCTGGGGGAGGGAGTGAATTGAGTTGGGTTTCCTTGAAGCTCAGCGGATCCTTCCAAAGGTAAAAGGATATTGCACATCTTGGAAGGATGGGGAGTATATAATAGGGAAGGAGGGTTGAAAACTTTCAACGAAGCTTTTAGAAGTGTAAGGCGCTAAATGAACAATCTGAAGAACTTATAATGAGGAAGAAAGATATTGTTTGAAGAAATACGTTTTCATCAAAAGAACAAATTCAGTAAAGTAGATTTTCACAGTATTTACAAATTTATATAATAAATGTAGTTAATCTTCGAACTGGTTAGATTTTTAATCAAGTAACTATTGTTTTCTACCTATGTACGGAAACATTTTTACCGTAAAATTTTTGTAAACAGTTTTTATATATCTTAGTCTTAAGAGGAATAGTAAAAGAAGAGCCAGTTCAGGAAAAGGTAGAGACGTCACGGCTAAGGTGGTATGAACATCTGAATAATGTAGAAGGAAAGGATGCCCAAGAGGATGATGGATATGAAGGTGGGGGTGGGGGGGTAGGAGGCCGAGAGGAAGACCAAGGGGAAGATGGATGAAGAGAGAGGAGGAGTGTGGAGGAAAGAGGAGAGGACTGGGCTAAGGTGGAGGAAGAGAGGTGGTAAGAGGAAATGAGTCGGTGGAGAGGTTTATATTACTAACAGACCCAGCCAGTGGCTGTAAGCTGTTCGTAATGATGATGATGATAACTAATATAACTCTTAAAATAAAACTAGCTAGCCCGTGCGCCAATTTTTCAATACTTAGGGGGAAATAAAAACAAAAAGTATTTTCTTTAATAGAGACTTTGTATGGACTTAAGAAAATAAATATTTTTTCTGAAATTACCCGCCTCGGTGGCGTAGTTGGCTAACGCGCTAGTCGTGTTGAGCTCGACCGCCGAGGACGGGGAGATCGAGGTTCGAATCTCGGTCGGGTGAACTGGGGGTGGTTTTTCCTAAATGGTTTTCCGCTCTCCCTCCACGCTAATGCGGGTTCACTACCTCTAAATTCAACCCTCCCAATTCCTAATCCATTAGCGTAATTAGTACTTAAGCGTATAACCCGAACGGGTAGTAAGACGCGGTGCTAAATATTATTATTATTATT
>CABFWB010000296.1:238430-258829 GCA_902151455.1 Timema bartmani
TTTTTTTAGAATTCTAACAAAATCTAAAAATTAGCCCATTTTATGATGATAGTGTATATACCATGAGTATTATCGTCATTCTTTTTTTATTAGCTGATTTTCAGACATAGCAAAGGAAATATTAATAAGGAGCATCAAATTGACTAAATTGAAATTGTTTTTAGTCTTGTGACCAAGCCCCGATGGTGGACCCATAAAATTAAAGGAAAAGGGGGAGAAGGGATCCAAATTCCCTTCTTCCTCTCCATCATTCTCATCAAGACCAGAAATAATTTTAATAAAAAGTTTTAGAATATTTATACATATTTTAATACTTTTATTAAAATTATATATATGATAATTATTATTACAATATTACATTATTGTTATTATTCTATTATTATATATATTAAAACTTTACTGAAATTATATATATATATCCTAAAACTTTATTAAAATTATAATAATTATAATAAAGTTGGCTGTTTTTTATATCTGTACTACACCCTGGTTAGATCTAAGCTAGAACATGCAAGTGTTGCTTGGAATTACATTACCTTAACTGACTCTCTCAGGTTAGAAAACGTTCAAAGAAAATTTGTCGCTGCGTGCTATGATAAATTCTTTACTAACCGGATTTATTATTATGACAGAATTCATTACCTCATAAGGCTACAAACTCTCTTCTCACGTGGACTTTATTGTGATGCCCTTTTTATTTTCAGTATTTTCAATAGCAAAATGTCTTGTAAATTTGACCTTGATCATGTAGGTGTTTATATCTTTAACGGGGTTTTCGTAATCCAAAATTATATTTTCTCAATAGCTCTTACAAGTTGAGGCTGTTCTATACATAGCACCAATTCTAGATTTGTCGAATTCGACGTTTATCATAAAAGAAAAGCCAAACTCAGAGAGTTATTTAAGGAACTTCCTTATCACTAATTTATTCTGTAGAGGTTCGGTCTCTAATATTTAAATGTATATTGTTCTGATTTTTTTTTCTTGTTGATACTGATTTTTAAATACTTATACCTTACTAACCTTTAGTTATTTTTTATTATTGCTATTTTTTATTCTTATCATTACTATTTCCTATTTTATCGTTACTATTCATCAGTATATTTAATTATTTAGCTATGATTGTTTATCTTATTTTTTCGTGTAATTATACGTATTTGTAAGGAACTTGTGTATTTTTCAGTGCTGGCCTGTCATAGGTCTCACGACTGTTGGCCAGCACTATAATAAAGTAAATTTAAATTGTTATTACTATTACTATTATTATTACTATTATTATTATTACTATTATTATTATTATTAATATTATTATTATTATATTATTATTATTATTATTATTATTATTATTATTATTATTATTATTATTATTATTATTATTATTATTATTATTATTATTATTATTATTATTATAGCCGTGTACAAGGTCAGCATGCTTAAGCTAAAATTGAGGGCCAGGATTATAACATAATATTCAAAAGGTATACCATTGCACACATTAAAAGCTACCCTAAAATTAACAAAATATGTAAAAAAAAAATTATCAGCGCGTCTTACTACGCTTTCGGATTATACGCTAATATATAAGTTATGTAAACACAGAAATAGCTTTGATACATTGTATGACCCTCACCACCTCATCCACCCCTCCAGTTACAGTTATTCTTGATCCAGTGTAGGCCGTAAAGGTCCATTGGATTCTTTATTCAAGAAATAGCCAAGTATCTTAATACTATGACTCACATAATGCATTGTAATGTTCCAAAATTAAGCAACAATTCATCCTTAGGCCATCAATCTTACAATAAATGGTTTGCTGCAGCCCTCCACTTTTGTCTTACCTGGACCAAATTTTTTACATCTTTGTACCTTTCTCACATTCCAAGTTACAATACTTTTTGTTCCTACGAATAGTGGAAGGCACCTAGGTGACCTCCACCCGGACATCCGAGTAGATCTTTTTACGTCCGGAATTAATTGCCTCAGTAAGTACCGTCATACTACTAGTGCAGGATTGGTGCCGGTTCTTGAGATTTTAACGTGGTGGCTTCCCCTTGCCTCCCACATCGCACCGTTAGAATGGCTGCCACTCTCGCCAATAGCTATCTGGTATATATAGTTACCATTCTACAAACCTCCACCTAAATCCTGTATTTAAAAAGCTACTCCCCTTTTCCAGTCTCTTTTAATAGCCTTTTACTACAAGCAATAAGTATAACATAAAATATAAACTAAAAATGTCAGTCATTAAACCTTTGTGGGCGAATTTGAAAAAATCTATATGTGTGGCTAATTTTAAAGCACCTTATTATAGTGTCAAGCAAGAAGAGAATGTTAAGCCCTTTATTTAAATTAGGCTTAATTTATGTTCTTGGTAAACAATTCCTGAACAATCCAAGACTTTTTTTGCTATTTTATTTAAGGTTTGATGGCAAGATTTTTCCTCTGCTAGCTTAAGCTTAATGCAGAATTTAACATAAAAATGTTCATGCTGCAGTGTAATCCTCTTCCCATTTTCTTGCCTATTCAAACTTACAAGGTTGTGCATTAAATCACTAAGGGAAATAGGTGGCCAATATAACTTATCAGCGGGTAAGTCAGCCCAATTCAACTCCACAGCCCCTGGAAAATCTGAAGGGCAAGGCGCCCATAAATCATCAACAACGTGGCGTGGGTAGGTCCTTGGCGAAGCCACAACGCGTCGGAAATGTGTCGCGCCGTGTACGACTTCCGTGGACTTCTTGAGAACGTCCCTGACTGAAGAGCTGATTTCTTCACCGGATACGTACGTCATCTCCTTACCCAACCTCTTCAGGTCGTCATCTGTCAGACTGTGGGACGTGTCACCCAGATAAAACTCGAACATGTCAATGCGAGCACGCTCCCCTGGTAATGAGATGTATAATTTATTCACGAACCAGTTGATTATGTTTTCGTCGAGAGTCCAAGGTACATTCGTGGTGGCTAGGAGTAGAATACCGTCATTGTCACTATGGAAGCTAAGCATTTGCTTCATAAACTCTTTTCTGATCCTTTTTGTGGATCCCGACTGGTCTTTTGGATCAGTCGGGTTAAGATAATCAACTTCGTCCAGGAAAAGAATGCTTGGCCTCTGTTCCCTCGTGAGATGAAACAGATTCTGAACGAGCTTTTCCGGTTCTTCGAAAGATTTTGTCGTTATTTCCGAGGATGATACAGATATATAAGTCGTATCTTCGGATTCTGACGCCAATGCCTTTGCCAACATCGTCTTTCCATTCCCGTTTGGTCCAAACAGGAGGATCCTATTCCATTGAGTCACCCTGTCTGTAGAAATATGAGGGGATTCCGTTACTAGCTTCAAAGATTCTTTCAGATCCTCTTTGACGGCATCAAGCCCGATGATGTCGGACCATCTAAGGGCAGGTTTGTCAACAAGAACTATTCCTTCTGCTATGGTTTTCAACTTCCTTTCCGAATCATTCCTGAAAGATGTAGAACTACCCACAAAAAAGCTTCTTCCAGAAAGCAGAGAATGTTGACTTTCCCCTGAATCTTCATCTTTCCTAAATACTTTCGACATACTATTCTTAATAATGTTGCTGAGCTATTGTATATATTTATCTAGTTCTAATCGCTGTCTAGTTAATTTTTGTTTTGTTTTAGTTAAAAACCGATAAACAAAAAATCAATAAGTGAAAACTATATTCCTAAAAATAGCGGAAAAATTACCTATACCCCTCCCTTATCAATGCCAATACCATGGGGTAGGCAAGCTATATAAACAAGGTAATACTAATGTAACTTCAGAAAAGGCCTGATTAGCGCTGTTTCAAGCACACTCCGTTTACCATGAAAGATCGGACGGTCTTTCCATGATGGACTACACAATAGCTTATATATTATAAGCTGGGCCATAGTGGAACCATGCAAAGTGGGCTTGCTACCTTTCAGGGTGAACAAAGTGTACACACACAAATATAGATCTTACAGCCAAGATTATCATAGTTAAAAAATTATGTAACCTATTGAATACAGCACAATTCCATTATTGAAGGTTATATAAATCCAACCTTTCTCCACAGGTGTTTATAAATAAATTTAATATATTTTTCTAGAATAAAATAAGTAAATATCATGCCACCAAAATAGTACTAAGAAATAGTGATATTTAAAATATACCTAGTAAACTTTGTCCTAACGTGTATATGATAGGATTTTGCCATAATATTGTTCCATTAGTTAACAGCCCATTCATTGCAGCGCTAAAATTCGTGTTCTATTAGTTTCTACAGAGATACGCCACTCTATAGCTTCCTTATCTCTGGCCAAAGCAAAGCCACTTAATATAAATAATTGATTGATACCATGGATACCGTGATATAATTATATTAATTTGAGGACAAATATATTTTTCTTTTCATATTTTGATGACTCGTAATTGAAACAAAATAATTGTCAAGGAAAATTTTGCGAAACTATATAAACTTATAGAAAATATATTACACTGTATCTTAAATAAATATAAAATATGTAGTAAAATAATTCTAAGAAATAAGTATATCTCCTCTCCCAAAACTTTTGACCTTTAAGTTTCACATTTTGTCCTTCCGATTTATTTGATAAATTTTAGAATGGAAACGCAAATGTCTTTTGATAGAAAGCTAAACAAATAAACATCCGCTGCCTTCTCAGTGAAATTTGCCACAGGGAGTGAAACTAGATCACTCATGTGAACTTGCACTCGTCTTTAATAAAACATTGCGTTGTTCCAATTTTATCTTGATTGACCGAGACGTTGGGTAGTAGGCCTACTGCCTTGCGTTCAATCGAAACGTCTGCTCCACGTTAGCTTCTCATTTCTAACCTGTAAAATATATGTTGGGGGGTGAGGAGGGGGGAGGGAAAAATAAAACTTATTCATCATAATATCATAAGCGTAAAACATATAGTACGTATTTGCAGTGGCGTGTATTGGAGTATTGCAAGGTTGATCAGAACTTTATTTTGTTACCACCACGTCTTACTAACCGTTCAGGTAGTATGCATGTATGATAATTACTTTAATAGGGTAGAGACAAGGAAGGAATCATTTTAGAGGCAATATACACGAATTTGCGTGGAAGGAGAGTGAGAAACCATTAACTAAAATCCACCTTCGATACACCTATGTGGGATTTGAAAACTATACCCCCTCCCATCGCCAGAAAAAAAACAGACAAGGTTGTAATGATCTCGATACCCCCATCCCTTTATTATTTAAAATTAATATTAACGTAATATTATTCTGTTTCTTACTTTTTAGTTTATATTTTTATTCACCTTGTCCAAGACGACCATATTTATCTTTTGTTGGCACGTGTAAAGCTCATATTCATTTCCTGGCTGAACATTATGAAACAGGTCGCTTTAAACTCCACTCCTTTAAACGTTTTTTGACGCTTTCATACGATCTCTGGTTGATGGAAGAAATGAAATAGAGTTTATTTTGAGTTTGAGGCTCAAGGCTCTGCGGGGTTTACCCAAGCAGATTCATAAGAAGTGTCGTGGCTTTGGTAACTTGAACTTACTCGCGTCCTAATTGTCGTGGAGACTGAAAATAACGTGTCTATAAATTACTTCAAGCTGTAACCTAGTAATTGGTATTTTCATTGATTTCATATGCAATCAGATCTAACTATATTTTCATGACATAATAAAAATAACCTATTTTCATTAACATCATATTTAATTATATCCTAATTAGGACTTCATCAAATAAATAGAATGTCTCCATTCCGCGGGACTATTTATTTATTTTCGTATAGTAGTAATAAGATGAGCTTGATGCCTTTGTCTGTGCGCCCAACGATGCGGGTCGTATTGGATTAGGCCCTATATGATTACGATAAAATGTATCTAATATCTCCCTCTAGCTTAAGATGGTCGCCTCGATCAGTGAGAAAGTTTCAATCACTGCCAGGCCACACGGCTTAAAATACAATGCTCTATCTCGTTTTCTGGAACGAATCTAGTATGTCTTGGCCTATACTCCCGTTTTACCTTCACCTACAACCACCCTATGTCAATAATAAAGAGGGTAAATAAAATTTTGAAACTCCTTATCTCAATGTAGGGAGGAAATCTTGCTGCTAGTTCATAAATATCTTAATGAAAATTTGTTGTGAGCCTACCAAAAAACTAATGTATTGGTTCCGTTAGAGGAAGGCTGAAACTAGAGACCTCTTTCTTAAAGCCTAGTCTCAGAGCTTCGAAAATATTAGTGAGTAAAAGTCTTTGAAAATGAGCTAATGTTACCTCTTAGCTAGTTATTTTCTATTGATAAAATTCATAATTAAGGGCTGTTAAGGAAAAAGAGCCCTGTTGGAATCTTTCGACTTTATTTTGGTGTAAGGGGGGGTTCAATTATTACGTAAGCAGCTCAGGGGAGGAGTGGGTTCAAGCTTTGCTAATTTTTGCTGACAAGGGGGTGGGGAGTCAGAACAATGCCTACGTAAGACAGAGAAAGACGGGCAAAATTGTGGGATGGCGCTTTGCAAGCCGCTTGGACTTCTGGCAGCTTCGAGCAGCAATGGAGATACTGAGTGGTTAAACGAGGAAGAAGTGGAGAAGCTTATAGAAGTAAGTCAAATATAAACATAATAATTGAAAGTGTTCAGATGTGGATTCAAGAACCTTGGTCATCGGATTAAATGGAGCTTAGGGTGTTTTTTTTTTATAAATATAATATTCATGTGTTCAATAAAAGTACTTTTTTTATAACATCAATTAAAATAAATTAAAACGTTAAATTTAAAATGTTATAACTTGTTTTAATTTTACCTGTTCAATAAATTTAAATTCATTGTATATTAGTGTTAATTGTCAATTATTTCGCAATATTAATCTACACGTCTATGTTAATAATTACCAGAAAATTTATAAATTGCATGAATTTGTAATTGTTTTTAATCAATGCATCTTACTACCTGTTTAGGATATAAGCAAAATTGTATGAAAAAAAGAATGGTTATTCCTGTGAACAAATAAAAAAGGTCGACAAATCTTACGTAAGCAAGAGGGGGGTCGGCCATTTACTTATTTTTGATTAAAAGGGGAAGGGGGGTGTTTCAAATTTGCGAAAAATATGCTTACGTAATACTTGAACGCCCCCTAAGCTCTATTTTGAAATAATGCATCGTAGAATTAAATATTGCGCTAGTACTGAATGTCTGCGAATCAACTTCTCGCTTACCGAGGCGGCCCTAGACTATACACGTCTTGTATTTGATTAAAGCTTTCAATAAAAGAAAAAATACTACCAAATTTAAATCATTTGACGGAAATCCATCCCTTATTGTTCAGTAAATATAGTCACAAATCAAACGGGATGGGGATTGAGTAAAAAAATAAAAATTGAAATAAAATGATGAATGATTTTAATTTAAAAATTCAACTGTAAATCTCGTAGAAATTGGTAATGAACGCGCTCGTTCCTTTGGAAATGCTGATATATGAGTTCCAATCCGTCAAAAGGCCGTGAGAGAGGCATGTTTTATTATAACCGGGGTGAAATTGGCTGTTCGATCGGTGTGTTCGGGAGGGGGGTGAGGGTAGGATTGAAGGGTGGATGTGTGAGGTAATGGGACGGGGGTTGGAGGGGGGAGATTGATGTCGGTACGATCTGTGGACGATGGGGGAAGATGTGCAGGTCTTGCCGTACCTAGTTTAAGGTTGGGTGCGATCAACGGGCCTGATGGCAGCTCTGGGGGCTTGAATTATTGCTCGTCTCGCAATCTTTCGTTTCGAAAGTGACTCAACTCACTTTAAAAGACCAAAACTCTGTAACTACCTTTTTAATATTTCAGTGGGATGAAGGGTTGCCAGGGTAAATTGAGCTTCTTATAAATGTACCCGTGAAACGTTCTCCTACTCTCTATGTCCCCCATTTGACCAATCATACATACTGCTTTCCTCACCTCACACGGGAATGCATTTCCGTTGTTGCCTGACCAATGAGTGTTCTACTGATGAAAGAAAATCATTCACATCTACAGTTTAAAATAACTCTGCTTAGCCTGGCAACACTCCACGACACGCTTCTGCAAACAAATCTCTAGATACATTTCTCGAACATTAAAACAAAATTAGAGCAGTCCTAATCGTTTAGTTAATATCTAGGCTATTATTTATTTTTTTGGCCAAATAGTTTTTCAAGTTTGTAACCAAGCTAAAATTTAAATAAATAGCTTGGCGTGAGTCTACAATGTAGCCGTACCAACCGGCCAGCTTATTTTGTTGAAGATAGTGCTCACTTCTGTGGGTAGAGAGTGTCACGGTCAGCACAACTAACCCTACAGCCAAAAATTTGATGGGGTGGCTAGGTTTCTTCTTTACCTCTTTCTAAGCAGCTTCAATGCAAGTTGGTATAGCTTTTAATATTGACCATGGTTAGGTTGAATTTTGTATCAAGTTACCCTTATAATCTTCGCCGCTTATAGTTAGTCATTAATAAACCATAATGTTGAAAGCCCATGTGCAATAGCCATGGTTTTAATGCCATGTTGTTGCTATTTTTTAAAACTATACCCTCACTGATGGGCATGTGGGAAAAGGCGCCAGTCTTGTATTTTACTATCTGCCAGTGACAGATAGGTTGCAGTTTAAAACCTGGTCGGGTGATCTGAGGTTTTTTTTATCGTACTTCTGTCGGGTAAATACGGTTAAATTTACTACGAAATTCTTCCTTCCTCATCTCTATTTCATTAGAGTAAACAAGCAGATAGCTTGGACACCCAAAAACACTTCTAGATACAAGGAGCTAATATGAGGCAGTTTAGAATTAAGTGCACCCACATAGTTCTGAGGGAGAGTGGGAATACCACAGTGATTAATCAGATCCGGAAAATCACCACCAGTGCACCAATCTAGGATTCGAACTTTTACCCTCCCACCACCGAAAATCCAGTCTATTGTGAGATAAACTCTGTAATCTGCGTGATCAGCGGTCCGGGCTAAAAGCTTATTATTTAGTTTGTAAGTTGTTTGCTGAAATAACCCTGTGTTTAATAAGTGCACGTTATCGATTGTTAAATATCCCCCCAAAATATCATCGCTAATAGTTCCGCCCTAACCCGCATCGGTGGTCACACGGTCCAACACGTCACTCTTGTGTTAAACTGGATTGTCTTTGACAGGAAGATTGGCGTTTGAATCCCGGTCGGGTCTAATGAGGCTGGTTTTTACTAAATGATTTCTCATTAACCCCTCCACGCAGATCTGTGTATTTCCATAAAAAAAATTCTACCCTCCTCATTCCTATTCCACCTGCGTAATTAATGTAAGCATATATCCCGAATGGGTAGTAGGACGCTGTGGTAAGTGTGTGGGGAGGATCTATCCTTCCCGACATTAACACTTGTCACAGACGACACCTTGATCCTGATTGCTATATAAGTGTCCTTGATACAACAAAAAAAAAGGATTCTGAATCCTCTTGCGCCCTTCTCGTCCCTCAACTTATCTTCTTTCCTCTCCTTGCCAGGGAAGGAACTGTGCAGATAGTGCGGCTTTCTATTGACAGATTCCTTTTCTAGACGGTATCTCTACCCGCCCTCTATCAATCAAGGTGTTAATGTCATGGTGGAGGCAGTTATCGTGCATTGCGTACGTCGCCTCTTGCCTTTCGCTTCATTCGAGTGTATGTATGTGTGTGTGTGTGTGTGTATATATATATAGAGACACACATGCACACACGTGTTATTGCTTATCTCAGAGGAAACTGATACTTAAAGCTTGCAAAGGTGCTATGGTCGAAAAAGTAACAGTTTTCCGGTTAGAAATGCTTGCTAAGAATACTTGAAATAAACCCAGAGTGCAAACTTTTATATATATATAGACAATATATATATATATAGACATATATTTAATACATATATATAGGTATCAAAAATCGTTTGCACTTTGGGTTTATTTCAAGTAGGCCTACTCTTAGCAAGCATTTTTAGCCGGAAAACTGTTACTTTTTATATATAATGTATACAACTGTTACTTTTATATAATATAAACATATTTATAAATATAGCTACGATTTTTATAAAATAGCTATACCGATACAAACGTTTATTTACTGTCAATCTGATTTTCATGCATAGTCTTCTGACTTTACAAAAATTGGATTTTTTTAATACTATCTTGTTGACAAAAAAATATAAATTTGACGCAAAATGTTTATTAAAACACATTTTAACTTGACGATGAATTTTTTTTCTGTGGACCAATCGACAATTATTAATAAAAAGGTCAGATAAAATCAATTTATCTTTGATTGTTCGTACATAAAAAGTTATATAATATGTTTAACTAATCACCCGAAGCATATTATAAAAATTACAAAAATATAGTTGTTATAACATTGAAATGAGCAAAATTTCAGAATTTAATATTTAAATAGGGTTGTAATACGATAATAGGCGGACACTTAAGCTCGGTCGTTAGCGTGTATTTTTACTGAGAAAAGAGTCCCTGGTTCGTTTCCCAGCATGACCAAAATATTTACCCTTTGTTAAATGTAGGTTTCCCCCTTCCACAGTGATAAATTAACGGCTGGGGGTCAGGGTGTTGTGTTAGTTTACGTTAAATAACTCTATTTAAAAAAAAATACATAAAACTTACCAACAGTGGTGAGCGTGTGGGTTAAGGCATCAGGTTCATCTTATTTTTTGTTCCGTGACAGTAGTTTGGGGTTGGGTTTGGGGAATCGTAATAAGACGATTTTTTTCATACACTTCCTCTCAATGCTACCTTGACCAAATCTAATCCATTAGTGTAGAAATGAGAAAAATTAGAAATTGTGTGTGGGCTAGAGGATGAATTTGATCAGTCTAGAACATTTTATTGAAGCACGTTGGCAACAATGCGACAACTTAAAATAAAGCGTTCTCAGCTACATTGAAGCTAGGTATTAGAAAGTGTGCAATAAGCTGGGACATGCTAATGGTGGTAAGTGGTCTAAATTTAAAACGTTATTCTTTCAATAGACTGGATTGGTATGACTTTTTTTAAAAGTGTATTATTTGACCGTGAGAGATGCAGTATTAAGTTCTGTCGTCGTGTATGTAGACTTTTAGCCGCTGTGTTGGGAAATAACGTTGCCCAGGGTACACCTTGGAGGATGACTACACTTCATACCAGTAATGAGATGATATTGTGATGATAGTGATTATGAAGGTGTAAAGCCAGTGGAAATAGTAAACCTCACTTAAGCTAGACTTATACAGATCCTGATGACCATAAGAACAATTTTTTTTTAATACCTATGGTACTTACGGGAATCAAACCTGGGTAATCTATATCAGTATTTAGGGGCACTGACAAATATACCAAGAGCCCGGTCACTGAAACTGTTTTAATAACGGAGGTCACATGGTGCAAGATGTCATTCTCTCAATAGACTAGGCTGCCACTGACGGGAAGATTGGAGCTAAAATCCCGGTTGGGTGTACGGTGGGTGTTTTTTTTACTAAATGGTTTTCTATCTCTCACTCTCTCTCTATCCACGCAAACGCCGTTGCTTTTCTTCTAAATTCAATATTCCTCACCCTTAACACAATGTCGTGATTACATATACATTACATCTCGAACGCTTAGTAAGATGCAATTCTAAAAAAAAAAAATTAAAAAACGTCTGAGCTCATCGGGGTGAGGGGAAGGTATTTGTGCTTCACATGAAATTTGGGTATCATGTATGTAATTTTTCCATTCTCTCTTTCTCTCTCTCTCTACGCTAATGCAGGTACACTTTATTTTAACTACCTTTCATGTTCTTATCCCTCTAACTCAAGCGCTTCTTCTCTTTAGATGTGACTAATTTGAACAATTTCCACGCACTCATAAAATGTCAGATAGTTTTGTTTGGTGAGGTAATTACTACCTCTTCACGCTAATTGCCTCATTCTAAAGTGGTCTCATTCCACACAGGGGGGCCGTAATTATCAAGAAGAGTTTCATGTAGAGCAATAATAACTTGTGTACCACTCGTGTGATTACACGAGTGAAACTTAAGAGTGAATCCCCCATCTCAGAAGAAGCATCCTGTATATAGAAACTTACAAACTGTCGTGGTTTTCCTCCAGAGAGTTTCATGCCAGCCCAAAGATGGTTTAGACTTGTCTGCTTAGGAGCGGAAGCAGAGGAGAAGAGGAGAAATATCTAGTGAGAGAAAATGAAGAAATATCCTTCCCCTTAACAAATGGAGAAAAACTGGCAGAATATTTACTTCAACGTGACCCGCATTTGAAGCTAGCGTTTTAAAAAATAAAACTGTGGAAGGTCGTGTTTCAAGAAGAACTTGGTGGGGCTATACATATGAAATTAATTTAATCTATATAATATTATTATTATTATTATTTTAACATATTTTATTAGTAGGTGATGTTTTATATTTTAAAAAATTAAAAACAGTTGGCTTTTTTTGCTGCCTTTACTCGAATCATTTCCATAGATTCCATTTTTCCATTCCATTCCCTTTTTTCCCGTTGATTTTAGTCATTGCTTCACCTATCAACTTATTTTATACATTTTTTGTTTAGTTCTGATTAATATTTTCTTATTCTATATGTTATCATCCTCTACAGTGGTCAAATTATTATCTAAGACGTTACTCTTGCCTTAGACTGAACTGCCGGTAATGGAAAGATCGGGTTTTGAATCCCAACTGGGGTTAAATGAGGGTGGTTTTCCCAAAATTGTCTCCCATCCACCTCCTACTCAAATTTGGGTGCAATTCTTCTAGATTTAACTTCATCCTTAACACATAATCGTGTCAATGCTGATCAAGGTAGTTGCAACCGAGACCACTCTGCCACCACTGTGGTATTATTATTAATACGCACTAGTGCTAGTATTCACTAATTAATCTGGAGAGAGAATGTAAAATTACATCTTTTTCAATCATCCTCTACAAACTTTCCCTTTTATTTTTTTTATTTTTTTAAATTACCCGCCTCGGTGGCGTAGTTGGCTAACGCGCCAGTCGTGTTGAGCCAGACCACCGAGGATGGGGAGATCGAGGTTCGAAACTCGGTCGGGTGAACTGGGGGTGGTTTTTCCTAAATGGTTTTCTACTCTCCCTCCACGCAAATGCGGGCTCGCTTCCTCTAAATTCAACCTTCCCAATTCCTAATCCATTAGTGTAATTAGTACTTAAGCGTATAACCCGAACGGGTAGTAAGACGCGGTGCTAAATAATAGTAAATAATATTTTTTAAATTCGCCAATATCTATAAAAGTTTACGAGATTTTTTTTACTGTAAAATTATGTTTTGTCAAGGATTGTCAAACACATTAAAACCAAATAAAAGAATTAATACGATTTTAAATTATTGATACAATGGGAGGATCATAACACAAACTACATTACTTAACTGGAGATGTAGAATTTTATTATGTCTCTGAATGGCTGTAAAGCTCGGGATGAGATGGAAATTTTTCGAGGAAGTTTGTAAGCATTTCCTTAAACCAGGAGCTGTCTCCTAATATTCAACAGACTACAATAAAAAGTTGGCGAAGGATGTAGTGAAGTAAGTATCTATTTATGAAATTGGAGCTTAGCTCTTAAGGTACCTTAGGTAATTGATGTAGTCCCGTTTTAACTCGATTGTTTAGCATTTAGTCTCTGTTTGTTCCAAGATTACTGGCAAATGTATAGAACAATTTTAGAAAAATTTGGCAGGGATATTCCTTGAACAGAGGCCAAATGACTTAGGTATATATTTATTTTCTATTTTTACATCTCTTGCTGGACTGACTTCTCAAGCCACGTGGGCAACGGTTATTCCCTTTGAAAATAATGTATCATTGAATATATTATATCGTAATAATTTATTTTCTATCTAATTTGATCACCAAAAAAACAAATATCAACTTAAAATATAAAGAAAAATCATAAGAGATATTTCAACTGTGTATCCAAGAGAAATTTATCTAAAAAGGATAACCTTTGATAAAATTGTCTCTTTTCTCTATTATATTGAAATTTTAAAAACTAAAAAAAAAAATCTTGCAATGATATTGTGTTAAATACAAATTTCGTAACAAGATTCAATAAATTATTTCTGTTCGTTCGCAATTATTTAGCTTTCCCGTAATGTGCATAAATTAATAATTCATATTATAAGGAACGTACTTGGTAGAACGAAAATTGGTTGATTGATTGATACATTTCTCAAGTCAATTAACAATCCAAGTTATGAATATGAGGGATGGTTTAATAAAAGGGAGATTGTTAAATCAGAAAAAGAATTAGATGCTAAGTCAATTAACAATATGAATTGATGGAAGTGATGAAGAAATAATTATTCAAAGAGAAACAATTGTTTTGATTCCACTCCTTAGACACTTGTACCACCCCTAGGCTGGTTGATGTGACGACATGTTTCAGCGTTTTTTCTCTTTGAACAATTAATTCTTCATCACTTCCATCAATTCATATTGTTAATTGACTTAGCATCTAACTCTTTTCCTGATTTAACAATCTCCCTTTTATTAAACCATCCGTCATTTTCATAACTTGTATTGTTTATTGACTTAAGAAGTGTATCAATCAACCAATTGTCGTTCTACCAAGTACGTTCCTTATCATATTAATTTTATTCTTCTCCTTATTAACAATTAAAATTAATTTAACTAATATAAATTAATAAGTAAGACTGATTTAATCATTTTAGATGTACACTTCGTTTGCACCACTTAATCTATGTTATAAGCTACTGTGTATTGGAAACAAGCAGGGTGCATACATAAGGTTGCTACCTTCCAGAGCATGCGAAGTGTGTATATAATTTTCAAGCATTGTGCTATTTTGACGCAAATCAAAACCACTTTACCCTTCATTATGAATATTTGTTTCTTTCCGGTCAAACTTTTTATTTTTAAAATGGTACAGTTACCGCTTACTTGGAAAAATATTTTATTATAGAGATAACTTCTAGCGTAAGCCATTTGATGTTTTCAAAATTACTTGAGGCTATGGAAGCGTGGCATAATGTACTATGATTTAATTCACTTTTCAGAATTTAATTACAGTTCAAGCCAGCCCCCCAAAAAAAAATCACTCAAATAAACATTCCTCTCTCTATTCTCGGTGTTGGAGGGATAAAAGCGGTTGAGGGTGGGGGTCCTGAGTTGATTCCCCCTGTTTTAACAGGGGTGGAGCCCTTTCTCTCCAGGCTTGCTTTTGATGAATAAAGAGAAATCCCAGGCTTTTCCCATATTCAACACCGAAACGCACGTGTCAACTAATAAGGGAGACACGTGTCTAAACCCTGATGTAGGTTGTAGAGTCTGACGGCATTGTAAAATGGGTTAGACATAATCCAATATTCATAATTATGAAGGTCCTTTTATGAAAATACAAAAATATATTTTTAAGCCCAAATTGATAAAAAGCTTAATCCCATTTTGGTGGTTGGATGGTTTGAGGCGTCACTCTCGTGATATACTGGCCTGCATATGACGGGAAGATTATAGTTTTATATCGCAGTCAGGTGGTTTTGAGGGTGGTTTTACCTAAATGATTTTCCACCCTCGTATCTACGGAAAGGTCGCAAACTTATCTTGACGGACTAAATCATGGTACAGCTTGTAATGCCTCATCCACACATTCTGCGAGCTTTCCATCACGAGTCCAAGGGCGAGTGTGTAGAGGAAGCATAAGATAATACCATGGTGTAATAAGCAAAGTTAAAGACTAATACCTTTCAGAGTTAACAAAGTGTACAAAATAGCTCAGAATGACAATAATGGAGTATAAATGTATTTTAACTGTCAATATATATATATATATATATATATATATTATATATAGATATATATAAATAAGTATACATATTTATTAAGCTTCGTATTTGTCAAAGCAGGAATTTTTTTAGGAGTAAAGTTGAGGTGGTTATTTTTTCGAATCCAGGTCAAAGTTTATGAAGCGACATTATTACTATATATATGTTTATGTAACTAAATATTTAATATTGATTACAAACAAAAACAGGTATTTTAATTTACATGTGAATTTTTGCTAAAACTCTTTAATCCAATATGACCACTAATAATGATAATTTTGAATAAAAATAAAACTCTCAGAGAAAATAATAGTCTCTGTCAAAACGTTCATAAAAAATGGCAACTAACCAGTAATAATATTACACGTTCTTCCTGGATGAATGTGTTAATCAAATACCGATTTTTTTTATTACTTTGTGTGATGTACAAACACATATTTTGAAACGCCAAAATACTTCGTTGTTAAGGCATATCTGTCAATAGCAATAATTAAACTTTTTTTAGGTGCCAAATAAATAAAAATGTACGGGTTAATACTAAATTCTTTTGTGTGTATGTGTTTTGTCAGGTAGAAGTGAGCTATAAACACATTTGTTTAGAAAATAAATAAACACGAGTAATAAACGTTAAATTTTACTTGCAGTGACAGATGTCATCTCTTGATGAAAACATATCAAGTCTAATTTGTGTCATACAAAGTTAAAAGGAAATAACGGATGTCCAAACGGCGGATGTTTTTCAAATTAATTTTTAAAAGCAAATCGTTAATAAAATTATACCTACCCCGTCACTGAACATAATGTTCCTTTATGTAAATTGTGTGGTTATTATAACTTTTAGTCTGCACGCGTCTCGGCCTATTATGGTTAACCAGAAACAAAGCGGTTGGGGGCTCGAAACCAGGCCAGGTGGGCCGAAGTGTGGTTTTTTTTGTGTTTAAAAAAAATCAAAATAGCTATCCAACCCTCGCTACAAGGCACGCGCAAATCTAGATACACACCCTTTCGATATGGGCCAAATATTATATTTCTCGAATCCGAATCTTAAATTTTATCTTGAATCTCTAATCCAAGTTCTAGTCCTTGAGTCTTAAAAAATGTACAATTTTAGTTAAAGTGAAAATCTTTAAAATGTAATTTTTTTTTAATAGTGGCTTAAGGCTTTATGCCACTGGCAAATGATATTTTGTTTGTCATATCTATTACGGCATAAACAAAAACAAAAACTATTTTTTAGTAAACGAATTTTATAAATACAATTTTTTTAAGTTTTTTTATATTCTCACAATGCAGGTTTATCAATTATTACTTGGAATGATTATCTCATATCAATTCAAAGTCTTCATAATCCAGGGGTCGGCAACAGGTCGATCGCGATCGACCTGCCGATCCCGCAGCAATTTTTATTCAATAGCATAAGAAAACTGCATCATCACAACCTTACCTTGCATTATTCCACTATGGTACAGCTTATAAGATGGAGCCATAGTGTAATTGGTCAAGGTAAGACTTCTACCTTTCAAGGTAAATGGTGTGTACATTTTATTTATTTTATATAATTTCTATAAAGGCAGGGGCATAGGTATTGGAGGAAATATTGAAAAATACAAGATATATATAGAAAAAAAAATTAAAAGTAGAGTGGAGAAACAAAGGGTCATCCCGTAAGCTTTGATAAATGTAAAAATTGATCGGGGCCCAAAAGGGATTGCCAACCCCTGTCATAATTGTACTATAGACAGCTTAATTTAGATTTTTACGAAACTAGAATCTCTCAAATACCGTAGAATTCTAGAAATCAAGGGTTTGAGCGTTCCTTCTCTAAAAACCCTCTTTACTTGTTCTTCGTCTGCAGCACATCCACGCCACCCGCAATTACGAGGCAAAGCTGACGTTAAAGGAGGTGCAACAGCTTTTGCGAGAGAAACGTGGGGAAACATTTTAGTACAAAAATAAACCCTCACTACACCCAGCCGGGGTTTGAAACCTAAACTCCACGTCACCCATGAATCAAACAAGACGAGACTGCCACCTAAGTCCACGTGCTCACTAGTACGGGTTGGAATAAATTTAATAACACGTGGTCTAAATGTCGAGTTCATTTGTTCTGGATTACCGGTTGACGGGGAGGTCAGTGCTCTAATCTGGGCTGGGTGCACCCACGGTCGTTTTTCCTTTATTATTTCCATCACCACCTATATTCAACTGCAGGCACATTTCTTCTAAAACTATACCTTCCTCATCTATAGACCATTTGGATAATTAATGTACGGGTATAGCCTGAATAGTTAGTGAGACGCGGTGCCAAAAAAATAATCTATATTCCATTTGACCAGGGTCTTTCATCAGGGCGTAAGATGGGCGGGAAATAAATTATTATTTAAATTGAAAAATGGCCCCTGGTCATTGGAATTGAAACCGTGACCGTTGGCTCATCATGCCAATGCTCTAACTACCTCGCTATCCAGGAACCATCCCGTTTCCAGGTTCATTCTTCACTCATATTTTAAGGTAGTGTATGTGATTGCCGTACGGAAATCGCCGGCTACAAATGTGTGATCAATTAGGATCACGCACAATATACCAGATAACGTAGCCACCATCAACTCGGTAGTTGGCTTTTTGCTGCCAATAGCACAGGACGACTCCTGGATAGCTCAATGGTTAGAGCATTGGCATACTAAGACAAAGGCCCTGGCTTCGATTCCTGTGTTCTGGTGTCATTTTTCAATTTAAAGCTTTGCTGTTTACTCCATCGATATTTTACAGCATAATAGCATAAAACTTTATTTGGTCAAAATAAATAAAATATTTTTTAGTGAATGCGCTTAGCTTGATTTCCTAAATATAGTGATTATAAAATGTCTTGAATATTTAGACTTGGGCATCGCGCACCTTAACCAGAAACTTTTTAAATTAAATTAAAGTGTCCTGTTCAGCTTTCGCGATGTACATGACAGATTTTGGTATCACTTTGTGTGGTAAAGTAAAATAAACTTATTTTCTGAAGTAATATTTGACTTATTTTGGCCCAAAATATTTTCATTTGGCTATAAAAAAAACCAAAAGTACATACCTTAACTCTTGCACCCCTCCATCCCACCTTAGGGTGCTGTAATAATCGAACATAAATTCATAAATGCTAGAAACCAAGTGGACAGATAACGTTACTGAGATGAGCTACCCACCATTAGGAGAACAAACAGGGGAGGTGGAGTGACAATACAATTTGTGTTGTGACACCTTTTTATTAAACTACATAATTCGATTAACAAAAAGCCATTTCTCATTCCTAGAGCAATTACCGTTAGTTTTCCGCGCACTTAGGTCTGAATAATGAACCAAAATATAGTACGTAGATTTTTTGCTTTTCAGATTTGGAAATGTCCACTTCTAAACTATGTTTACAAGTCTATATAAGCATGAGGTAATAAATAGAAAATAGTTTTGTGTTCATCCCTAGCCCATTAGAGTAATTATCATACATGCGTACGACCTGAACAGGTATATATATACATATATAGGAAGAGAAAGAGAGAGAGATCTAATAAGGCAATTTATCCTGGAGCCATAGGATCCTCGTATCATTATAGGATTTTAAGTGTGTGTAAGTCTTGGTAAGGAGAGAGGGGTAATGTTATCCTCCCCACCTCCAGAGCACGAGCCTATACGCGCATTGTCCTCATTCCGAGAAGTTGCCACGTTCAGTTCCGGGAGGTGAAACTTGGGATAGTTCGCACTCCGTTGGGGTGACAACCCCGCCCCCTCTTTCGTGCCACCGACGTGTGGTATGTGATTCCATACCCCCCACGGTAACGGGAAACGCATTTGTTTGGCGGTCACGCACGTACGGACCGAACACAATGCATTGAACATTCTCTCTCTATTGGAGGAACGAAAAATTATCGTAGTATTCTGGTACAGTCCAATAGAAAGAGTATTTTATAAAATACAAATATATATGATGGATTAAATAGATATTCTATTATAGCTGCTAAGTATGGTCATATCAGCATATAAGTAGAATATTCTTAAAATTAAAATGCATACACCTTGAGACACAGGAATCGACCCTTGGACCTATGACTTAGTACGCCAAAGTTACTACCACTGAGCTAACCAGGAGTCGTCTCGTGATTTCTCATATATAGCTGGCGATTAAATCACGTCCATTACAGACTCTGCTTTAAAATAGGAATGAAGAATGACCTTAAGCACGGGACGACACCTGGTTAGCTCAGTGGTTAGAGCTTTGGAGTGCTGAAGTCTCCGGGCTATATTCCCACGTCCAGGTAATATTTTTTCAATCTAAAGAATATATATGATAGTGTTTTTTTTACATCCATAGCAGCTCGCTTAGATGGTCGAACAGGTTAACGCCTCTCTCTTGCAATAAAGTGTAATGTCGATGGAGGGGAAAGCAAGGGCTCGAATCCCGGTTGAGTGTAGACTGAGGTGTTTTTACTTTCTCTCTATCTTACAGGTAGAGAAAGTATGGTGATCGTCAAAAATATCGAACTCGAGATTTTGATGAATCTTGACGTTTCATGACTCCCTGAATCCGAAAAAGTTGTTTTTGAATTTCCGTCTGTCTGTCTGTCTGTCTGT
>CABFWB010000296.1:262789-274425 GCA_902151455.1 Timema bartmani
CTCTTAGGAGAAATGTTTGCATAGCAATGATCTATCTCCATTTTAGACTCAATAGTCAATATTTACATTTTTTATTGGTCAAAATGTATAAATGAATAATTAAATATCAATGCGATGACTTGAAGATCTGCAACACCTTATAAAATGTTAAAACTTTAACCAGAAATCGAAATTTTAATACGAAGTGTTGACCCTTGTGGAAGACATTAAACTGTTTGAAATGTTCTTAGGTGAACAAAGATGCGCCTCTTTTCTCATTGATTCTATATCATTGTATATTATTTTATGCATGTTCTTATGTGGAGTGGTGATGATACAATGTACATTATTCCGTTCAGAAGTCTTACGAGTTTATAGAAAGATAGAGAAAGTCTGTGCGGTGCGCCGTACCATTTATTTATCTATGTCCTAGATACTCATTGATATATATATAATATGTATAATAATCTACTAGATTTCATATTTAATTAGCTGACTTGTTTACTTTCATCTCTACGTTCTGATTGCAACTATTTTATCACATGTATTATACCTGGGCTCTCAACTAAATCCCAAAGTTCCTTAATTTAAGCTATCACTCCTTGGTTAAAGCTCGTACATGCGAGAAGAACGGATTATTGAAGCATTGAAACCGTGCAGGAATCTAACATCTTTCATCCGGCTGACCTGTATTTGCTATTCTGCCAAGATTCACTAATGGCTCCTAATTTATCATGGTTCTCATAGTAGAACATTCCAATAAAGTATACTCTTCTCACCATAGCTAACTCAAGTTGTACAACCTCTTTACCAAAACTTAGCTCTAGTTGTACAACCTCTTAGAAAATAAAACCCAGCTTTATACAATTCTATTAATCAAAATCTAGATTTATTTATACATTCTTCCAATCAAAATATAGCTTTAGTTGTATATTATTCTTACAACCAAAACTTAGCTTTATTTCTACTACCTCCTAATCAATACCCAACTTCAGTATAGTATAGCAATCTAACACAAATCTATCTTCATTTGTACAATATCCTAACCAAAGACTGTATTGGTTGCCCCCTAAAAGAAAGACAAAGCTTTATTAACCATAAGTTATATATTTGTTTAAATGACATTATACTAAAAAATCATTTCTAATATAGAGTTAATACTAAATATTATAGATAATATCTACTTAATATAATTTAAGGATACAGGGGAAGTAGGGGAAAATTTCAGTTTTGTTCAAATTGTGTTAGTGCTGCCATCCGCTAGACAACCATGAAACCTTTATAATGCACTTTAGATTAAGGCTAAGAGAGGTTTCTGTCATATTTAAATTAATTTAAAAAAGATTTTGATGTTGTTCTTAGGGGATTTGAGATACAAAATTTGTTGTCTTGGAAAATGTGTGTATTATGAATTTACCCTCCTTTTTTCCCCTGTACTCTTCAATTGTTTTATACATAGCTGTGTAGGGCACACGAAGTGTGTGATGTATTCTAACCGGAAAGCTATAATCTAATATCCGACCCAGAACAATAAGGATAAGTTTTATTTCTTTGTGACCCCTCATTATAACACGTGATAAATGCGGGTGCATATTATTTGAATAGGCTTGTTCCTGGTTACGTCCTCTTTGGTTCTTTTAAACCAATTGTATCCTATGATTATCTAGAACTTTCTTAAAAATATATAATAGGCCCATAAGAAATTATTTCTAATTAATATTTCAAATCTAATTTGAAAACTAATTTTTGATCTCGTTTCTGTGGTAAAATGTTTTAAGTTGTCAGCCTCGCACTAAGAGAAACTGCCAATGATCAAGGGTTCAAATCTTAGTCGGGTGTAAAGAGTGTTTCTTCTTAAATGGATTTCCACTCTCCCTTCACGCAAATTCAGATACACTACCTTTAGATTCAACTTTATTCATCCCTAACACATTATCGTAATCAATATTTATATAAAAAACCCTAACGGGTAGTAGAACGGGCTCTAAAAGATAACTATGGAGTATCATCGAGCCGACACTTATTATTAATTGAGTTGTCTCTTTACTAAAATTAGCGAGTTTTTAATTCATATAGAATATATTTTATTTGTATTTAGCAGCTACCTAACACATAAACTTGAAAAAATGTATAAAAAGAGCCTATCACATAATTGGTGATTGAAACACACGGCAAAGTGTTAGTTACTTATTTTCACAGCCATTATTATAAAATAGCCCTTGACATAAAATGTCAAGTAAAAAAAAAGGTACAAACTCATATTTACAATCAAAATTATCAGTAGCTGTGATGTTCCTCAGATGTCATAGTCAAAATTGCTTAAAGTTGCACTTGCTTTTGTAACTTAATCGATAATTCGATAACACCATAATGGCCTAGAAAATTATGTGCGGCTTTTGTTAATTAGCTAATTTGGTAGCGCGTTCCGCTACGAATTGATAAACACGATCGAGAGAAACATTATTTCATCGTTAACATTATTTGACAACAAATTATATCCCTCTAATCAAAAACATATGTGATAGTTATCGATCAGGTTTCACTCTGTATGTGCAGTACTATGAACAGCTTGTGTTTATGTTACTTTGAATGTTTCGACCCGATTGTTTAAGGAGTATTCTAGGAAAATATCACTTCACACTGTTATGGAACTGTATTCATTACGTGGTTTATACTCTTGTGACGTAATTATTATAAACCAGTTTATTTCTGACTGGGACTCTCTTATTATGACAGGATCGTAATTCCTTATAGCCTTGATTGACAATAGATTTGACTGCTAACAGAGGATTGACATAAATTGGATTAACAATAGGTTGGATTGGCAATAGATTGAATTGGCAGTAGATTTCATTGAGAATAGACTTGATTAACAATATAATTGATTGAAAATAGAAGAGATTTCCAATAGTGTGTATTTAAAATAGAAAGTATGGTAAAGGTTTAAATCTCGGTCGGGTACACTTGAGGCTAGTATTACATACATGACTAATCTCTGGTTTTCCAATCCTTTCTCCACTTTAATTCAAGTTTAATTACTATAATTTACCTTCTTATACCTACCTATCCCATCTATTCATTCGTTGTATCGCCCTTTTGTTCAAATGTATGAAACAACAACAAAAACTTTATAAATATAACACATATTTCCGATGTGTACCTTCCAACTTTATTGTAAAATTTATTTCCATAGAGTGTTTTGTACCTCTGTTATTTTTAAATGCATAGATTCTATGAGTGTGGAGAGCTAATTTATTTGTTCATTATTTATAAATCAACCAATTAAAATTAATGAATCCAGTCGACAAAAATAAATGTATCGCTTCTGTATCCAACAAAATTGTTATTTGGAACTAAACAGTAAAGCTTTTTATTTCTACGTTGAAAACAATAACAATCCGACAAATGTAGGATATGCACTTCGAATGATTTGATTTATAATATAATATTCATTAATATAGAGCCTTATACCTCTCATTAATTAATATTCATAATAAAACGTACAGTAAATTCATGTAATTGGTAAATGTGGAATTTATACAGCCCCCCAGCTATGCGACTGGGTTATCACGATAAAAAAAAATCCGAATGAAAAAAGATTAGTAGCCTACATTGAAAATATGTTATATCATATCATAATTTATTTATGTATTTATTTATTTTAAGATTCAGGACGTCAATACAAGTAGTCACTAGTAACTTGTACAACCTGATTATATAGGGGAATCTGAACAACTCATATAATGGGCATTTATGCTTAATCTCAAATTTAAGTATTTTAGTAGTAAAAAACTCTCATCAGTGAACATACACACTAAGGCGTTAGTATTGTCTAGTCTGGTTTGCCAATGTTGGGAAGGTGGGGATTCAAATCTCTGCCTGTAGTAATGAGGTGTTTATTCCTAAATGGTTTACCAACACTCCTTCAACGCAAATGTGGGTACAATTCCTGTGAATACTATGTAGATCATTAATATTGCATTAGTGTAAGTGTAGTGACAGTCCGGAATGTTATGAAGACAAAATGGTCTTAGTTTAGACACGAAGCACGCTCACGAACACGAAACTCAGAAGTTGTGAACCATCAATAAAATAAAATAAACTGCATTTATGGACACGCAGATTTAATGCCAGACTCACATAGTCTAGCAGGATTTTCACGCACTGGGAAACCAGGAAAACACAGGAAATTTGTTCATGTTTGGAAAAAATGGAATTTGGCAAAATCTTGTAAAAATACTGGAATACCTGTTAATTCGGGACATTTATCTAAAAACATAATATATTAAGTCTACTAAGGAAATTAGTTTAAATAATTAAGCATGGTGATTCAAACATGTTCTATTACCCACCAAGCAAGGGTTGTGAAGCGACAGAAAATGTATTTTCACATCAATCTTAAATCATTCGGTTTTAAATATAAGTTACACGACTTCACACTTAGTTTGATGAAAACTGTAATTTTATTGCTCTTTTCTTCAATCTAAGCTGCCTGTAAACCTAGAAGTTCCTTCTGGAAAACACAAGGAGTTCGCTAGTAAGGAAAAATAACCCGGTCTATTTTGCGGGTGATGAGGAGATCGAATCCTGACGGTTGCATATAGGTTTATTTCTCCCCCTAAATAACTTCTCACTCTCCCTCAACGTAAATGCAGGTACATTTCCTTTAAATTATACCCCATTCACTCCTTAACACATCAGTGTACTTAAAATACGTGTAGCCCGCACGGGTAGTAATACGTGGTGGAAAAAAGGGGAATTTATCAATGACGCCATAATTTATAATGTTTTCAATATTTGATCAGTTTGTAATTGTGGTACAGTGAAAAGTTTATAATATTTTTATAAGGTAAAAATTGACCATAATATAAATGTTTTATTATAGTTTAAAGATATTAAATCTGTCTGTCCAAACGGATAGCTCCAGAACATTTGATTTGGCTTGTGAATATATGGGAAAAAAAAAGTCCGATAACTTAACTCAGTCGGTAGCGTGTCAATTTACTGAGCTAAGGGTTCCAGTTTTGATTCCTGGCATGGTCGAAAAATTTATTATTGGCGAAATGTGGTTTCCCCTTTAATGGTGTTGAATTATTGGCAGGTGAATGGATGTTATGTATATTCTAGTTCTAAGCTAGTTTATACGTCGTGTTTTGAAATAATCAGCCGGTTTAGTAAGTGCACATTAAATACCTAAAATAAATGTATATAGTATATAAATAGCGTTAATAACTTTTTTTAAACCCTCATATACCTACCAACTTTTGGCAATAACACTATAAGAATGGTACAAGGTATATTGGGTAAAGTCCAATTTTATCTCAAATCTAGTTAGTTCTTCCTTCTATTAGACAATCGTGTGTCTTTTCCAGTGCACTTTAGATTATGGTTAAACGAGGACTCCGTCATTTTAAAAGATATCAAAAAGGGTATTTTCTGGGGTTCTTCTGGGGTTTTATATATTTAAAAAAGGTTGTACTGAAAAATGTGTTTAGTGTGAATATACCGCTCTCCCCCCCTGTACCCATGTTATTTTTTCTATAATCTAAAAGGAATGAACCTGGATTCGAATGGAGGAAAAGTTTAAGACCATTTAGTAGAAAATAAATTTAAAAATACTACAAAAATACCTCCAGCTGAGATTCAACAACGATATCTCCGTCACCTAAAAAGCCAGACCAGTTGAGTTTGACGCCGCAACCCGCATTCCCACTGATGCATCCAAAACCATGTTTTAAAAATGGGATTATCTTGTATTGGAGCTGAGTTGCTAACTTTTACAAATTTAAATGGCGGGTTTGTTTTGTGTTTTTTCCTCCTGCCGTGTAATTTATGCCCTGACCTCATAAAATGTCCAGTTTTTTTATCTGCTGAGTGCGTTATGTGAAAATGCGTGTGTGCTGTATCTCCTGAAAGCTATGTTTATCACATGTCACCACCTGTTTTCTGAATGACTGCCGCAAAACGTGTAAACAGTTGATGTTTATGACGTTACGCATTTGACCTTAAAATGTGATGGGTGGATAGTGTGAATTTAAAGTGGGATAACAATAACAAGCACACATTAATTTCAATGAGCGAGGGTGAAAGGGCTTACCAATTTTGCCGGAAAGGTACTTTTACATACCGTCCAGTATTCTTTCACATTTCACAATCGAAATGGGAACGGCGGCTTTACTTCCGCTCCAAAGGAAGTTGTGCCACGGAGTTTTGATGCTCAAGAAAAATCTCTTGATTCTGGCTGGGTTTGAACCCAGGAACAGTGGGTCCTGAGGTAAGCACATTACTCCAAGACCACTGAGGTGGACAGCAAGCAATTAATGTTTCTGACAACATTGATAATCTTTACTATAACATTAGTTTAATGTCATAGATATTAATATTATTTATCATAAGGGACCGATGTAGATCATATGACTGTATGTACGCATATGAAAATTTTTAATAACTTTTGTAACTGTTGAAAAAGTTATTTCCTTTATTAATCGGACTGTAAATAATGTGATTTGTTAATAAAGTGAGAACCCGTTTTAGTGTCCGAATGTTCTAGGGAGTCACTCTCATGGGTTGAAGATGGAGAGATCGAGGTTCGAATTCCAGCTAGTTTAACTGAGGATGTTTTTTATTAAATTCATTTCTACTGTTCCTCCACGTAGATTAGGGTACGCTTCCTCTTAATTAAACCTTCCATCCCTAACATATTAGCGCAATCAGTAGGCCTACGTAACCGTATTTCTCGAACGGGTAGTAAGACGCATTGCTAGAAAATATTTGTTGATGAGTCTATTTACTATAGCATATATCACCGCGCCTTACTACCTCCTCAGGATATACGCATATATTATAACAACTCTAATTGGGTAGGGATGAGGAAAGAAACATTTTAGAAGTAATACACCCGCATTTGCGTGGAAGGTGATTAGAAAACCAATCAGGGAGAAGCCCTTTCAATAAAACCGACAGGGATTCAAACCCCAATCATCTCGTATTCAGCATTCCATTCTAACACGAGAGTGACGCCTTAGGCAATTTGAATCCCTAAACGGAAATGTATGATTAGAATGTGTCACTTCAAATATTTATGGTTTATTCCTAAGTCTATTTCATACTTGCCCATGGTGATACACATTGGCACGCTATGATATTTTATGAGCTTAAAAAAAATTTTTTTTTGGGGCTTTCATCAACATTGATTGATTGAAATGGCAACAATAATTACATATTCATCTACTTTTTTTGAAAGCTACCTTGCTATTATTATTATTATTATTATTACTATTAGGAGTATCAGTTCCTATTGGAAAACCTGTTTTTATATAATACACGACGCCGTGTAAAATTATGTAGACAAATTAAAGTATAATCCTGACTTTTTTTTATTTACCAAGAGAATTTAGTGAAGTTTCGGAATTCACTTGTACACTAAACGAGCCATAAACTAAATTAATATTAGAAACCCACTTCTGTGGTCGAATTATTAAAAGAATCACCCCCGTAATAGACTGGAGTGCCGATCACGGGAAGATGGGGGATCGAATCCTAGTCAGATGTCATAATGATAGCTTTTCCTAAATCGTATTCCATTCTCCCTCCATGTAAATTTGGGTAAATTCCTCCATTCCTAGTCCAAGTGCGTTGTAATACTAGATTTTCTCTAAATACAAAAAAATAATATTGTATTTTTTTTAAAAAAATTTTTAGATATCCGGGAATATATCTATAGAACAATTTTCAAAGGGCGGTACTTGTTTGATGGCTAAGGGAGCTACTTGATTCACTGATTCATACGTAATATTATGTTATTTGCAGCTCTCACTTATAACAATAATTATTAAAAATAAATATTATTTTAAATACTTATAAAATAATACAAAAAAATCCGAATTTGACCCAATAATAGCCAGGCATGTGATAGCAGCTACGGTGGCAGAGCAAGGTAGTAGTCGGGGCGTTATATCCAAACGGTTAGTAAGACGCGGTGCTAAAATAAAAGTAGATGGAATCCTAATAATGGCCAGGCTGACTTAATTGTAGCCGGGATTGAGGTATTCCAAGAGATTTTTTTTTATACTTTCACATATTTTTTTCAATTTTTTCAAATCATATTTCAATGTTTGAGAATAAAAATAAAATGTAATTCATATATTTATCGTGTTTTGTTTGTTTCAATTTCAATCTACATTGATTTATTTTTGTAGCCTGAGCTCTAATAATTGTAGCTAGTGTGAAGAGTATAAAGTTTTTTTTATCACTGCGTCCCACTACCTGTTCAGGTTATACGCACATATGATGATTAATCTAATGAGGTGGGAAGCATTTGCGTGTAAGTAGAGTGGGGAAACATTTAGGAAAAGCCACCCTCAGTATACAAGACTGGGATTCGAACACCGATCTATCTATCATGAACAGGCCAGTCTAGCACTAGATTGATGTTAGACCATTCGGCCAATAAATTGTGTATAAAGTTGATAGTAGTGACGGGAACTACTATTAAGTCAATTACGGTAGTAACATTGGTCTAAACCTTCCTCGGTGGCGTAGTTAGCTAACGCGCTAGTTTGGTGTTGAGTTAGACTGCCGAGGATGGGGCGATTGAGGTTCGAATCTCAGTCGAGTGATCTGGTGTGATTTTTTCTAAATGGTTTTCCACTCTCCCTCCATGCAAATGTGAGCTCACTTCCTCTAAATTCAACCTTCCCAATACCTAACCCATTAGCGTAATTAGCACAAAATTTTATAAACCCGAACGGGATATTAAGACACGGAGCTAAATAAAAAAAATTGGTCAATTTTGGTTGGTTGCATTTCCTAAAAGACTCTTCCTATTAAAATCGGATTGTATCAACAATGTTTCTTTGTAGCCTAAGGACCTCTAGAGAATTGTGTGGTACATGAATATGAAGCTTGCCGCCCCACAAAGGGGGATAAGATCTCCCTGGTTTCATTAACTTCCCTTAATGAGCTATTTTCATGAAGGAAGGACCCAGACATCCGGCACGAGCGTCGAGGCCCTTTTGTGAACAGAAAGAGAATGTATGTTTGTATGTGTGTGTACATACTGCGGGCTAGCCAAATTATTAGGTTTGTGACAACAAATTGAGAAAAGTTAGGGGGAACGATGGGGTGTTCGTGACTGTGGGGAAATGGTTGATCGATACAATGCGGGCTGTTGTAGTTAACATCACGAGGGAAGTTTTAAGATTCGTATGAAAGGAACACTGAGTTAAGGTCAGTATTTATTGGGGGTTTTAAAATAGCAAAAATTCTGTTTTTGTTTTTTCAAAATATTTATTTAATTTATTTGGGGTATTTAACGTGCACTTTTTAAACCGACTGATTATATCACCCCACGAGAATGTCTATAAGCGAGAGTGAAAGGGCCTACTAATTTTACCTGAAAGGTATTTTCACATACCTGACAGGTTTCTTTTATATGCCAAAATCGGCATGAGACCTATGGCTTTACTTTTCCTTCAAAGGAAGTTGTGCTACGGATTTTTTTATCGCTCAAGGTAAATCCGTCCACCCTGACTGGGTTTGAACCAACGATCATTGGGTCCTGAGGCGACCATTTTACCCCAAGAAAACTGAGCTCAACTCTACCTATAGTAATATAAAAAGTTTTTAAATATCTCTCATTGGAATAGCTGAATTTTATGAGAAACAAAGCACCGCTTCTTACTACCCGTTCGGGTAATACGCCTATGTACTAATTGCACTAATGCATTAAGGATGATTAAGGTTTAATCTAGAGGAAGATCACCCGCATTTGCGTGAAGGAAGAATGAAAAACTATTTGGGGAAAAACCACTCTCAGTGCACCCGACCGGGATCGATCTCCTATTTCCCCGTCTTCAGCAGTCTAGCTTAACGCGTTAGACCACGTGGCCACCGAAGTGGTTAGAAACATTTTTAATGAAAATAAAATGTTTTCATTAAATTCCAGAATGCCTATAACAAATATTTAAGAACTGCTGAGATTACTATGTGTAGAAAATTAAACTGGAACATATCTACTGAAGCAGTATTATATTTATTGATTAGAAAATAATTGTGTATTAAAAGTGCTTAGGAAGAAAGAGGATTCAAATATTGGATGGCTTGAAGGAAAGAAAAAAATTCTGGGAGCTGAAGGAAAAGGAGGCAGAGGACAGGGATCATTGGCGGTCCGACCCGACTAATAAAAAGAATGGACCTGTCTTAAGACAGATCACATAATAATAATAATAATAATAATAATAATAATAATAGTAATAATAATAATAATAAGTGAAAAAAGATACCTTAACACGCATTAATTTCCATCTTATCTTAATGTCGAATAAACCGTTTGTCCCAGACTTAAGGCTGGCAAAACCTTTTGAGAAACCATTCCTAATATGTTTATAATGCTTGGAGATGTTCTCTCACTTGCCCCAAAGTATTTTAAATACTACCCACTTTATTGGCCACATGGTCTAAGGGGTTTGTCTCATATTAAACTAGCCTGCTGATGACGAGGGGGTCGGGGATAAAATCCCTGCTGGATCTGATGTGTCGTTTTCCCCCTCTCCTTCCACGTAAATGCGGGTAGATTACCTCTAAAATGATTCCTTCCTCATTCTTGTCCCATTAGAATGATTAGATTAATTATCATATGTGCGTATAATTTGAACAGATGGTAAGACGCGGTGATTTAAGAAAATACGGATCGTCCGGGCTGTTTCAGTGCGAATACAAAACTCACTCATTTACATTCTTAATGGCCAAAACATTCTCTTACATGCCAGGCAAAAACATTGATGTCAAAAAAATCCCCCTATTTTTTTATTCAAGATAAACCAAAATAAAAATGAAAGGGTAGATGTTTATTTTCCATTTTTGACGTGTGTTAAGGATCCGATTAAAAACTTTCAGCAATCAACAAGTGCTTCAGTGAATTGCAAATATAAATATACGATTAGGAAGGTGGAGGTTTAGTGGTTGAGGGGGAGAGGGTAGAGAGAGATGGTGGGACTCCATCGAAACATAATATGCTTCCGTTTCCCCATGACAGATTCCGATCATTCATCCGGAATATTTTGTTTACATTTCCTCAAATATTTAACGTTTCGTCATGTGTCCCTTTAATTTTTATTGAATTGTTTACATTGTTATGAACAATTTTTTGATATCCTTGTGGTTTATGTGTACACAAATGCAGGTATAACAAAATGCATCAGCATATAAAGAGACTAAGACACATGCTAAACGTTTGAACTTTTTAAACATATGTTAAATAAAAGTACATGCGCAGTTAGTCTTACATAAGAAATAGTTTCTGGTTGCATAAGGTTTAACTCATAGGGAATAAACTGTCAATATGAGTAAATATATGCTGTATGTAATGTCCATTCACTATAGGAGTGGTGTTAACTGATAGCAGCTAGCAGAAGATGTAAAAAGGGTTAAAATAAAAACACAATTATAAACAAATTGTTTGTCTTGAAAGTTTTGACTGCCAAAAGTGACAACAAATCAATATAATTGGTTACCTGCTTCAATAGCTATATTTTAAGACCACGCAAACGCGGGTAAACTTAATCTAAATTTAACCTTCCTCGTCCCTATCTCATTAGCGTTATTACTACATATGCGTATAACCCACTGGCAGCTCGTCCAATAAGGGCTGCAGCCCC
>CABFWB010000296.1:274456-292165 GCA_902151455.1 Timema bartmani
GTGTAAGTGGCTGAACGCTTATGATGTAGGATTGGGGATACAAGCGTTGTAGATCCCCTCAAGAACCACAAAGTAACTTTGCACTGAATTGTGTGACTATTTTGTTTAATTTTTTAATTCTATATTCTTTCATGTTTAACTGTTTATCTAATGATTACAGAAATGAATACTGAAACTAGAATTTTGTTAGTTTATTAACAAGTAATATTTCTCGATTAAGTTCATTTGGAAAAAATTGAAATCAAAGGCAAAAGGCGTATATTTACTGATACATCTAAGGACAAATAATCGTAATTCTGTTGTTCAAACAATGTATCCAACTATAAACTCATAACATTTGCTTCCCATTCGAAAGTAAATGTGTGTTTTAAAATATTATGAGCCTCTAAATCGCTATTGGCATATTTGTATTGTCTGCATTTAATTTATAATCTAATAGTTATTCTAAGAAAATGATCACTAACTTTACATTTATATTCATCATCATTTTGTGTATATTTACTGAATATTGATATTTTTCTGATATTTTGATATGTTGATTTTTTATATAATATCGTAAATTAAAACCATTTATTTGGTTTATTTCTTACAACTTACTATAGTATGTCATCATTATTAATGTATATCCGTTACAGGTTACTTACTAGAGTCCATAAATACAAAACAAAATCAGTTATGAAATGTTTATTATAATATATCCTTCCAAATTACCCCTATTGCTTCCCCATAAATCTCCTCCCCCCTCCCCCAATCACCCGAGCAACACTCCTAGTGTTCACACTCACGAGCAGCCACTGACTCTACTTGTCTGCCAAATCTTAATTTTCTACCCAATCTAGAGTGTTTAGTACTAATTTTAATCTAGGTCTTACCAATGGTCTCGTTCCATTGGGTTTGCCAGTCAATACCCTTTAAACAGTTATAGATTCTTTCATTCACGCTGCATGTCCTGCCCACCATAACCTGCGATATTTGACTACACTAACAATGTCTTGTGATGAGTACCTTGTTTTCTAACACCCTAAATTTCTTATCATATCATCATGTAAATTGAGAGACGATTTATGTTTCACAACCATTCTCTTAGTGGACAAGTGATTTAAATTGTTATGCTATTTTGCTTAGCTTTAAAGCATCAACCATCTATTAAAATGTTGGCAATATGCTTTTAGTAAGCGAAAAAAAATAAGATCAAATACAAATAGTGATATATTTGTAGCTCAACTTCTAATCATCGCTACATTCCGTTCTATGATAGCAACAATAAAAATGTGGCACGGTTACCTGAGAAATATAATTTCTGCTGGGGGCAATTTTATGTTTGTATACATAGCTAAAAAACACCTTATTTCATTTTGTTTTGTTTTGTTTCCCGAATGTTTCCTATGTTCTATTTTTTATTTGTGTTTTTCTTTCTCGCACACGTACAAAACCCTTGATATTTGCCTGCAGTGCAAAACCTTTAGCATAAAAGACCTTATATTAAATACTCAAGAATGTAAACTTTACATAAAATATATATTCTATGTTATGACTTATGATCTAAGAAATATATAAAATACTATTTGGTTATAAAATAAAGAAACAAAAATAACACACTAAATTCTGTTCATAAATCAAAAATGTACAACATTATGAAATAAGAAACTTTAATCAAACACATTCATTTTTATTTACATTTATATATTTAAAAAATCCAATCATTATAAACATTAAAGTAAATATCAACAGAAAAGACTTATAGATATTTGACGTATTTATAATTTAAAACCCTTCGTCTCATTTTAACTAATATATATATATCTAGAGAGAGAGAGAGAGAGACAGAGAGACAGAGAGAGTCCTGGGCCCTTTTGTGGTTGACGTGCTTTAATTTCCTCCCCCCTCCCCCTACCAGAACTTGTTGGTTGTCCCATTGTGAGGTTAATAAGTCAATCATTTAGTTCACACTTCAGCTAGGAAATAAATCTGAAGAAAAAACCTCAATCAAGCTAAATAAAATTGTTTAAAGTGATGAGTCTCGTCGTGTCTTGTTTGTTTGTAATATAGAGATCTAGGCTTGATTACCGGTTGGGAATACTAAAATAATTATCATGAATGGTTCTCCCATCTATCTTACATGAAAATACGGTTACATCTAAAAAAAACACACATTCCTCACACCTACCAAATTAGTATAAATATTTATATAACCTGGACTAGGATTAAAACGTGGATCAGATGATAAGGAAAAATTAATGCTACATTTAAACTAAAAAAAAAACTTGTTTTATACGTACGAATAATAATACTGTGTAGTTATACTAATAATTATTTTAATCATCTATTAAACACTGGGTTTTACATTAATCGCCAAATGGAAAATTTGTCAAATGGTAAAAGGAGTCCGTCTCACAATAAACCATGACTTAGAAATTCAAAACAGCTGGGTGTACTTGAAGTACCCCACTGCCCTCAATTTCTTCATATTGATGTGAGTGCACTTTTTTTTAAACCACCTATATCACCCCTATTGAAAATATTTATATTAACTATACAGTTTTCACAAGATGAGATTTGACATCTAGAAAAGCTACTAGAACTTATGCAGGTCTCCCTTTGCATAGATATTATCAATAAATAACAATAATAATATGGTAAAGTATTGTCAATTTTGACTTAAAAAATGTGCGTATTTCCAAAAAGGCTCTTTCTATAAAATTTCGACTGTAACTGTCATAAAAACTTATTTTTTAATTGACTGTATTTTTGAAAATGTAATCAAACTGGTTCATGAAAAAATAGATGTAATAAAAGTTATACATAGATCTGGAATTATATTCATTAAAAAGACTTTAAACCATCTTAATCCTGCGCATGTTGACTTAAGTTCTTTCTTCTTAGCCCCAGCACACTCAGCGGAAGAGGTTGCAAGCCTTGCGCACGTAGAGGGGAAATAGCGTCCCAGTATAATAGAATGGAACCATAAATACCTGGACCTCCACGCAAATGCGGGTTCACTTCCTCTAAATTCAACCCTCCCAATTCCTAATCCATTAGTGTAATTAGTACTTAAGCTTATAACCCGAACGGGTAGTAAAACGCGGTGCTAAAAAAAAATCAAAGTGTAAACATAATAGATTATAAATTCATGGTGCCTGGGCACACACATCTAGAATGTGATTATGACCACTCAGCCATTGAGAGAGAAAAGAAGACAACCAATATGGCACCAATAGCACATCCTCGAGATTAGTACCAGCTTGTTAGGAGCACATCAATGAGAACTCCCTTTGAAGTCGCGGAAATGACACAAGATAAGTTTTTCAATATTTCAGAAATTCTCAAGAAAGAGTTGGTGCTGAGGAAGAATAATGTTGACGGGAATAAAATGCTTTGGGCTGGAGAGAAATGGTTCAGGTTACACCAAAGAGTTCGGGACAGTTCTTTACAAAAACATCACTTGACGAAATGACTTATTTTAAGGAGATAAATTTCAGACGTCGAGCTCATCCATCACCAAATTGTGTATTGACAAAGGTGTACAATGCTACGTGCCCAATACCCAAAATAAAAAAAGAAGGACCTTCTGAACATGTTAAATCTAATCGACCCTCTTTTTCATCAGTTTTATGAAAACCTTCCAACAAAAGACATTCCTGATTTCGATCCAGACCTGGAGAACTCGGAGGAAGAATATGTTTAGTGATGGGGAAATAAATCATCAAACTTAGCATAAAACAATCAAGAGTCAATGTTATTTTAAGTATTTATTTGTGAAACGATATGGTTTTTAATTGAAATTATGTTTTGTAGCCAAAGTATTGATTTTATGTTTATCATAAAAATATCTGACATGATTGTTACCATTAAGAAAGACATGTATAGGCTATTAAACTTGTGAGTAAACCCGGAAAAAGAACTATTAGCATTAATTGGTCAGTGTGTGTTTTAAAGAGACCCGAGTAAATTTATGATTTTAAAGACTAAGTAAGGCCTAGAAACCATCATAAGACTTTAAGTTTACATCACACCTATTTTATTGTATTGATAATGGTGTTATAAGTATTGTGGCCTTAATGAGATAATTCAATGTTGAATATGTGCTTAACAGAACAAGCCAGTCCCTATAGTAATAGAAAAGGTAAGAACTATATTGTTATATTAGGTGAAAAATAAAGTGCTTAAATCATAAAAAAAAATATTAATAACAGTCATACTTTCAAACTTTTCTTGTGGAATTTTTCAAACCTTCTGTCTGAGCTTTCTCCTGAAAAACCATTACATTTGACTTGTCTGCTTTTTTCTCGTGGATAGTGTATTTATTATAGCTCAAATTTAGGTATTATTAAAATATCAAATAAAAATATATACATATTAAAAAATCTTAGTTTTATTGTCAGAAGAGAATAAATAATATTTAAAATAAGAAGCTATTTAGAAAAAATTCAAACCTAAGCTACCAAACTGTTAGATACTGCGTTTAAGCTACCAATTTACTAGTTGATTTTTTTAAATATATTTGTGAATTTACTAAGGATAGTATATAATGTAATATAACTAAAATGTAAACATTATTATAATACTAAATAAAACTTATGTATATATATATATATATATATATTCAAAAAAATCCCAGTTTTATGATCAGAAGAGAATAATTAATATTTAAAATAAAAACCCATTTAAAAAAATTAAACCTAAGCTTGGAAACGGTTATATAATGCGTTTAGTTGAAAAAAGTTCTAAAAGTAGGGTCCAAGAACCCCCAAGTGACCATAAAGGTATTTGAGACTTTTAAAAAGGCATTGGAATACGGAATAAAATATAATTAGGGTTCACCTTCCACGTATGAACTATTTTTAACATTCTATTTTTAGTAACAAAACTAATGTTCTATCTAAAATTAAGTGTTCATAGTTTAAAAAAAAAAATTGTTAGTAACTTTATACGATATTTTCAATATCATATAGGAAAAGCTCAATACATTTTATAAGTTTTGAGTTTAGGTAATAAAACTTCAATAAAAATGATTTATATAAACATGAAAATAACGTGGAAAGTTTCTAACAGTATTTTTTCAATAGTTATGAATTGTAAATTTCAGAAACCTGAGCTATTTTCGAACCATAGTATGAATACATTGATAATGTTAAAAGGAAATCAAAAGGGGTATGATACAACTCTAAAAATCAAATTTTAAAGTAGGTACAATAATTTATAATATTATTACCTTCCACAACTAATTGAATCGTACACCTGTGATGTACTGAATGGCAGCGCGAGATTATAAGTGTAAGTATATTTTTTTTATTGCCCTGCTAACTTCTTTGTCCCTAAATACAGGCCTGTGATTTTATTTTTGGATACTATCAATTTATAATAATTTATTTAGATTTTAAAAGAACTCACAATAAGTGTTAAAGAAAGTAACATGTTCTTTCTTTAAAAGCATGGAACAGAATTACTATTTTTATAAATCATGTTAAAGACTTTTTCTCTTCTAATTTTTATTCTAGGCCTCTCCAACGCATAATTTTGCCAAAAAAAAAGGGTGGGGGTGAGGTGTTCTAGGTCGTTATGAATTTGAAAATCACTTATCTAGCTAGACCTTAATACAGTAGCTACAATTACATTTTAGTTCACAACGAAGTTCTCACAAAGTAGATACTACTAGCCAAGTCAAAACGACCAAATCTAACGTGTGTGTGTATATGTATATATATATATAAGGGCTGGCAGCCCTGCAGACTTGCAAGCCGGGGGTAAATCCCCTGCAAACATCTCGCTCGTCCCTGGCCACACAAATCCTACGTAACCCGCAAACACGATTAAAAAATATGTGCCTCTGCCTGTGTTTGCTCGCGTACTGTTGGTAGCCCAAACACCCTTTGTTACTTATTTCCAGAAAAGGTAAAAAAATATATGTGTGTGTGTGTGTGTTTATATAGTCTGGTGTTTTGTAAGTTCACTGTCGAATAAATCATCATAATAAGATAAAGAGTGTACTGACGTATTTACATAAAAAGAAAATTTTATAAAATATACATATATATATATTTGTCGATGCTATTGATAACAGCCTACTATATTATTGTTATCTTATATCTATTGATAATATATATCAAAAGTAATAGATGCTAATTACATGACTTGATTTATGAATACTTGAAAGTTGATCAAGTAGTCTTAACTTGTAATAAGTGTCAGATAAGTTCATTCCTATGAAAATTTGTACTGTAAAGCTTTACGCTTCGCTGTCCCCACTGTCGGTCACGTGTTCTAGGACATCAAACTCTTAATTATACTCTGTTTCCTTTAACATGTAGGTAAAGGTTTGAATCTCGGTAAGATGCACTGCATTTGTTCCTCTAGCATGAGATTTATCATTGGTCTTTTTTTACTATCGCCTCTAAACCCTAATGTTGGTGCACTTCCTCTAAACTATCTTTCTCATTCCTAACCTTTGAACAAACCCTTTAATAATCCCGGGGGGAAATCTACTAATACTACTACTATTTATTATTATTATTACTATTACTATTACTATTATTATTNTAAATGGCATGTTGGTTTCGTTAATTTATGCTTAAGTTGCGTTCAGCGCTTAGTTAAGAAACATAAAAAAAAACTATATACAAATATTTGAGATTTTTTTTGCTTTGAGATGATAGTTAGCACGTAATTTCTATGTACTTTTTTTTTACTTTAACCTCGTCACTCTATTAGCAATTTCTTTTTTATCTAATAGAATATAATTATGATCCGGAGGCACATGAAATCTATGTTCGGTTGCCGGATGGGTTGACGATTAGCCGCTCTGGTGGTACAGAAAGTTGCCCAGGATAAACCATAGGAATTTTTGTCTGCAGAAACCTCGTATCCGCAATGAAACAATGTGATGATAGTGATTATGAAGTTGTGGAGCCAGTGTGAGTCTTAACCTAACTTAAGCCGACTAGCTAAACAAATCTTGGTGACCGTTGGGATCATTACCCTTAAGGGGGAAAATATCCAAAGCAGCAGCCGGTAAACGAATCCGGGACCCCTAGACTCGTAGCCAGGTGCACTGACCTCTACACCACGGGGCTGATTTTAGTAGAACTGACCTGCCAAAATAAATATGTCTGCATGTCCCCCGTAGCTGCGTGGTAACAAGAAGACTATCAGAATACGAAACCTTGAATATATGTCTTTTATTGGATTATTTTTAATTTATATATTTTATTTGGGTACGTCCTTCCTACGTACTGGTTGAACTGTCAGGTAAGTTTCTTCCAGTAGTGTTCCGAGTATAATTTAAGTTGGTGGGCGATGTGCTGGCTGATACAGCTCTAGATTTAAACTACTGAATTTTAAATTATTATTTTTTTTATTAGATTATTATTACCATCATCATTATTGTCATCATCATCATCATCATCTTCATCATTATCATCATCATCATCATCACCAAGAGGATATCGTTGACTGTCTCTAAATCAAGCAAATCTAGACCGGATTTTACTAGAAAATTGTTCACACCCAAGAATTATCCATTTGATTGACAACACACAGAATAATGTAATGAACAAATGTATTGGCTTCTAAGTTTAGGTTTGTTATTAATTAGAAGGAGACAATATTATGGTTTTTCAATCCCTTCTTGCCCTGGAAACAACCTATAAGTCACACATTATTATTATTATTATTATTAATTTTTTTTGCCGAAGTTATTATAAAATATGTTTAGTAAAATCTACATTATATTTTTGCCTTTTTGCTCGTTCCACACTCAAGGAGATTTTTATTCTATGGTTTTTGTGTGTGTGTGTTTTTTTCTAGACAAAGGTTTCAATGCCAAAAAGAAAAGTAATATTGTAAGCACAGAAAAAAAAACCATCAATAAAATATTATACCATTACAATGGTGCATAAGCAAAATTCTATTGGCGTATTTGTTATTGTCTGTAAGTTCGCTTTGACCTATAGTTATTTCTATTGGTAGCTTGTGTTTTCCATTACTTTCATCTGCCCAAATAATCCCTTTCTACGCCATAGTGCAGAAAAGGGGAGAAGGAATGAAGGGGTGGAGCTGCATAGAAAAGTCCTTTGAGGGCTTTGAGCGTGCAAATTGTTATAAAAGATTGAAAGTCAAAGAAGGCATTTTTGAAAAAAACTGAAAAGAAGTCTAGCTCGAATTCGTGATCGGAAGAATGCATACATACTCTCAAAACATATTCGTGAAAGAATGGTCTAAAAGACATTGCAGAGAAAACATTTTTATTTTTATTTTCACCAAGTCTTACTACCCGTCTATGCTATGAATATTTGAATAAGGTAAATGTAAAAAATAAAACAGATTAAATAATTCTGACTTTAAGTCCACCTTAAGGGCACAAACAGTCATTTGTTTTGGAGAGTTATGCTATCAAGGTTGTAGCAAGAATATACTTTCGTGGAAAAGGGGCAATTTGGCAGCAGGTTCTACAGTTATGAAACCACAGGTCATAAAAATGTATGAATATTTATTTATTATTCGAATCAATTTAAAGGTTTTTTATGGTAGCTTAGGGCAGTGATTTAAACAATGTGATCAGCCGTTTTTAGTCTGTATCATAGCTATTATGGCTGTTATTTTAAGAGCGTTTTTAGTGTGTGTTGGGATATACCTTTTGAATAACAAATCAATATCTTGATCTTAAATGTAGCCTATACACTTTACACATCTTAAGTGCTCAATAGTTTAGTTTTACTTCACATATGACCAGGTATCAGTGACCACATGGTCTAAAGCGTCACTCTCGTGTTAGACTGTTCTGATTAAGACGAGGAGGTTGTGGTTCGTTCCCGGTCGGGTGTACTGAGGGTGTTTTTTTCCTAAATGTTTTTCAACTCTACCTCCACACAAATGCGGGTTCTCTTCCTCTAAATCAAACCTTCATAATCCCTAGCACATTAGTGTAATTAGTACATAGGCACACGGACATGTAGTAAGAAGTGATGTTAAAAAAAAGTGTCAGCCATCTTTTCGGTGTGATGTAATGTAATATACAAAAACCAAAAATATTTGTATCAGGAGATATTAGATCAAATTGATAAATAAATGATACAGTACCGATTTATAAAAGTGAATAATTTTAATCGGTACAAAATACGCTATTAGATAAAAAAAAATTATTTTCTAGAGTCTTACTTTTCTTTGGATAACTTTTTTTCGTGGCTTGGGAAGGTCACCTTTTAAATGCGAAGCATAACTAATCGAAGTGAATCTTGAGGCGAACGAGATTCGGAGATGGTTTTTTTTTTGTCAAATTACTTTTTATTTTACTTTTAATAGACTATTCATTAGTTGCATCTACAGTAGCCCCATGGCTTCTTTGGTGCCGACTGACAGTTCACAGCTGACAGCTGATGGTTTTGAAAAACTACCAGATCAAATTATGTATCCCTACGCTGAACCATATGATCTTCAAAAAACATGTATTTAGCAGCTGTCACTTCTGACAGTCAAAATTTAGGTATATACCTAACTGTTGACTGTCAGAAGTCAAGCTGTGAACTGTCAGTCAGCACCAAAGAAGCCGTGGGGCTACTGTAGGTAAAGAGAGATGTGTAGAGAGAAAACAATAACAAAGCACAGTATGTTATTTTATGCTGGCATATGACTTTACCTATGATAGCGTTATGGCTATCGTTTAATCACTCGTCACGGCCAAAATAACGTTTAGTAACTATTCTAAATCGATTGTATGTTGGAACGTGTCATATTTAGTGAAATATTTCAATTGTGTGAATAAAATAGCAAAGTTTTCTTCTTCTTCTTTTGAAATGTTTCGAATATGTGAAGATTATTGTAGGTATCGAATTCGAAGAGAAGAGTCTTGACCTTAAACCTCGACTTAGACCATTCGAAAGTTCACATACCCTTAAAATTCTGTATTTTGAAAAGTCATACAAAAGTATTATGCAAAGACAATTTTATTTTAGTAAAAGGTCTACAAGTTAAATCTTTTCTTTTTAATTATTTAACTAGCTTTTAAGTTTCTAGCCCCAATTTACAGAGAAGTTTCCTTCTCGAGTAATATCAACCCTTATTTTCAACCCTTATTTTCTCACACTACTCTATAAAAGCTGCCAGTCATCGTTATGATCGACCCTTTAGTCGTTTTCTCAAAGGATTTTTTTTAAAAGACTTTTTTTTATTAATATTCTGTCTTATTATGAATTTTTTTAAGGCTTGGAGCTTTACGAGTAAAGAAACAAATGAAACGCGCACAGAGGCGTCAATGGAAAAAAGGAAGGCTCAGCTGAAAGATGTGTATGAAAAGGGAGAAATGTAACGAGTTGTAAAAAAAAAACTACGTGCTTTGAACGCGTTGGATATGTGTATATGTTTGAACTAATTTTTCTCATTTTATTTAAGTTTTTTCTTGACGAATTGACACCCGAATTTCGTCAGTAAATTTCCACTTTGATATAATTGTCTATTTATTATTTTTAAATTAAAGTTACACACAGGTCCGAAAGGGAGGAGGGAAGTGAGGCATTAGCATCCCTTCCTTTAAGAGTTCAAATAATTTTAGTAAAAACTTTATAAACATTTTGAATAAAACATTTTTGAAAACTTTCTAAAGTAGTTTAAAGTAAGGAGTGGTAATAATTAAAGTTAAGACTTATAAATCAGCATCCTTCTAATGGCTAAGTTTCACAAGGACTAATGGAACTGGAACAAGATAAGAATTAGATTTCATACATAACCTTAAAATTAAAATTATTATATTCCTCAAATCGTTGTAACAAGATCACCTAACTACTTTATTAAACTTCATTGAAAAGATGCTAACTTACTATTTCTAATTTTATAATCTGATTTACAACACTGTTGATCTTTAAACTTTATTTTTGTCCTTAATGTATTGTATCCCAAGTTTTGTAACTAATATTTTAATATGTTATATGTGTATTTTAGACTTATCGTCACCCCATATTTTAATTCGATTGAGGATGTTATATCAATTTATTAAAATAATTTTTTTATATATATTTTGTTGTTCATTAAAATCAAAATATAATCAATCTTTTGAATATTATTGTCACTCAATTCATCTACCAATTTCAAAACTATCTAATTCATTAAATTATAAATCTATATATTTTGTTATAGCTATTCCTGAATGTTATATCTAAGTCTTAACTTTAATTTTGAATAAAACTCAAATATAGATCATTAAATAATATGAGTATAATGTCAAGTCTAAATAAACTGTGACCAAAACACACCCATTCTCGTGGTCACGTGGTCTAGGACAATGGTTCTTAAACTGTGGTTCGTGACAGTGTGCTAAGGTGACCTGCAGATGGAACCACAGCAAAAACAAATCAATATTATTTGAAAGAACTAAGGTCTAAAAGATTGAAGTCCACTAGTTAACATGACCTTGTATCACAAGTGCATGTTAAATGTGAATATGACACAAAGTCAAATAAAAATACTGTCTTCTAAATCTTAATAAACATGCACTGTACAATGATAGAAATTCAAGCTTTGGCAAGGGGACAGACATGTAATATATTACGGTGGGGTTTCCTTATTTCTATCAAATGATTATCAAATGCTTATTAAGTGGTCAGAATATTCATCGAATGCTTATTAAGTGGTCAGAATATTCATTGAATGCCTATAAAGTGGTCTATAAATGCACTGAACGCTTATCAAGTTCTCCTTAAATGCATTATTATTATTATTATTATTATTATTAATACTACTACTACTACTACTACTACTACTACTACTACTAGCACCATGCCTTACTACCCGTTCGACTTACGCTAATGTGTAAAGGTAGGATGATTGTGAGATGAAATGGAGGACCTACAGTTTAACGTGGGATCCAAACCACGGTGGAGGCCTGGCAATCCACACATTCACAAGTTGTGATTAATACACTTCTTGTCAGAGTTGAAGGAAGGGTTTGGTAATCAGATAAATCTGTGCCAGATTAAATGCATCGAACACTTATCAAGTGGTCTGTAAATGCATCTAACACTTATGAAGTGGTTTGTAAATGCATCTAACACTTATCAAGTGGTCTATAAATTCATCAAACACTTATCAAGTGGGCTGTAAATGCATCGAACACTTATCAAGTGGTCTGTAAATGCATCTAACAAATATCAAGTTGTCTGTATTGAACGCTCATCCAGTTGTCCGTAAATACAACGAACACTTATAAAGTGGTCAGAATATGTATCGAAAGTCTTTCAAGTGGTCCACTATTGGTTAAAGTTTGAAAAACACTGGTCAAACTCGAAATAAATTGGATTACCTCGACGGGTAGGTCAAGTATGATACCCTCATTATCACTTCCGATTATATTAAGTTGTTGATAATATGTGTGTTGAACAAACTAAAATAACAATTGAAGAAGTCATAGTTCGTGTTGTTCTGTATTTTGATTGTTAAAGTGTAATGACTTTTTTTCTCGATTCCAATTCCTCAACATTAATTACAATTTTAAAATGTTTCCATGAATACAACATCAAATTAAAAAGTAGTATCTCTTTATATCATATTGTTAAATATTTGCAAAAAAAAAACTACTACTAAAAATGTAAGTAGCGAACAAAACTTTTTTAAAAAAAGCTGTGTGTTATTTGCGCAAGATTAATTTTCGTTCATAAAGGGAAACTGCAGAAAATAAACTTTTAATCTTCACAATGAAAAATTACGAAATAAAAAATTATTTTTAGTTTTTGTTTATTGAAGTTTGTGAGGAGTATGTTAGCAGTCACGAGGAGAAACAAGATTAAGAACAAAGTCATCCGGAAAAGAGTGGGGGAACAGGGAGTACATGAGATAGTAGAGGAAGCAAGGCTGAGACAGTATGGGCATGTAAGAAGGATGGAAAAAGAAAATATTTCAAATAAAATGATGGAGTTGAAGTATGTAGAAAAATACCGCAAGGGGGGACAAGAAAGTGATGGGAGGAGCAAATAACAGAAAGTGTTCAATTGAGAGGAGAAGAATGGAAGAAATTAAAGGAGGAAGAATGGTGGATTGACAGAAGAAGATACTAAACTGACCCGGCCACAGGCTGGAAACCGTTGATGATGGTGGTGATGATTATGATGATGTTTAAACACCATAACTTTCACTATTTGGGATTTTAAAGTTAAGAATTGAGATAGGACCTATATATAAATAATTGTGATATCAGGATCGATTCTTGATTCTTTCAACATCGATAAGAATCAAAGTAACGAGTTATCTAGGAATTTAGTTTGCCATCTATATAACAGATACATTTCTAAAAATTTGTCTACCTGCTTGGTCGAATGGTCAAAGGCGTCACTCTCGCAATAGAATGGACTGCCGATGTTGGTGAGTTCATATCCCAGGTCGGGTGTACTGAGTCTATTTCCTAAATGGTATTTCATACTCCCTCCACGCAAATGCCAGTATAATTCCCCTAAATTCAACCTTACTCGTTTCTAATACATTATTGTAATTATTACACATGCGTTTAGTTCAAACTGGTAGTGAGAGGTGGTGCTAAAAAAAACCATTTTAACCAAAACAAGTAACGATTTGAAAGGTGGGTGGAAGGAAAACTAGAACAGAAAATATTAACACATATGGCCTTTAGAAAAAGAAAGCTATAAAGAAACAAGAATTTAAGAAAAAGCATAAAACGTCTCTTTGTAAGTCTTGATGGAGGCTTTCTTCCAATAAGGCACTTGCTGCCTTTCTGTCCCGCTATTTTTCTCTCTCCTCCCTCTTTCCACTTCTTTCGCCTTGGTTCAGGAATCTCCCGCGCAGAGCGTTCATGTCGCTAATGCCCGCACGACTGCAGTCCCAGATTGAAACATGTTGCCTCCGCCATTCGACCATTTCTATCTTTTATTATATTTTGTACGTTTTTTCTCTTTAAACATAACTCCTTTTTTTTCTTGTTTCAATTTTATTTTTTCGTATCCTGTCTACCATTTTCTATCTTTTGGTAGCCCTTCTTTTTTCACTCGGTTTTGTGCATACGAATTACCTCGTTTTTGTGTGTGTTACTTTTCATATCTAGAAATAACGAAACTACTTTCTATTTTATTTTAACACAAAACATACATTTTAGAAATCTTGAACAGAAAATGGAGAAGTACAAAAGTTAAAGAATGTAGTATGTCTTATTTAGTTTTATAAGGTTCCAGGCTCCACATAAAGCTAACAAGAGAAGTCATGTTTTAAAGTTACCAAGCGAGCAAGTGTTTAATTTACTTTACAAAATACAAAATAAATAATCTAATATTATTAAATAAACGTAATTTATTGGTACTGTATCACCTTAAATGTGTGTTGTTAAAGTTAATATGTATTTTATTTGTTCATTTCAATGGAAACAAATAATTATAATCAGTTTACATTGAGGTATTGTAAATAATATAACTTTTATTCAACAGCTTATAGATTAAAACAATTTTATAGTTAAATTATTCAAGTTTAAACTGCTTATGTGACGTCATGGTCTAACGCACTACTCTCTCAATAGACTAGACTGCTAGACGCCTTCCACGTGAATGCGAGTATACTTCCTCTAAATAGTTTTCCACTCTACCTCCACGCAAATGAGGAAACACTTCCTTTAAATATAACCTTATTAATCCCTAAAACTATTATCATAATTAGTACATAATCGTATAACCCAAACGACGCGGGGCTGGAAAAAATAAAATTTCAAGTTTAACCCTTGCGAAGTACAAAGGCGTATATTTCGGGTTATCTAGTTTGTCGATGGAAATTAAGGGTTGGAATACCTTCCAGTTGTACCGAGTTTGTTTACCTTAATGGTTTCCCACCTTCCTTCTGCCCAAATTCTTTTTACACTTCTTCTATGTGTACTTTTCTCAACCCCTACCCCAATTATGTAAATGAGTGAATAGCAGAGAGATATAACCAAACAATTAGGATCAAATATTTTCTTAACAGAATTTAATTAAATTTAAATTTTACTTTATATATTTGTGTAATATAGGCTGGAAAAATATCAGCCTCAAGGAAGTGAATTTTTTATTAATATTTTTGTCAGGTTTTATATTTCAATCAACTTCTGCAAAATAAAAATCTTCTTGTCTTTCCAACATCCCGTGGTTTTTTATGTTGGTTTTTTTTCTTACTTCCTACTTTCTTAAACTCGTTTGAATACCCTATTTAAATTGTATCCTCCCTCGTATTTTCACTTTTCCTTACCCTCAAACGAGTAAAAGAGGAACCAACCGAAAACTTCCAGATGTTACCAAGCCAATTTATCATTTTTATGCACCTCACTACTTTGAACGGGCGGGCAGTTTGGCATGATCCTTTCCATAATTTATATCAGCTCCTCAAATATCCTTTAAACTCTTTTTTTTATGTAGTGTCTGGTTTTGTGGAAATCGTTTGACTATTATAAAGATGACTGCACAATACAATTTGAATAGCATGGAAAAGATAACCATAAAAATATAAAGATAATTCTTTTATATATAAAATACATATATGCCTTCAAATTTTTTTACGTCAATTTTTGCCCACATATCAACAATATTAAGTAATAAAACATGGATTATAATGGCATAATTTGGAATAAAAATACCTCCATTTTGTTTAAGGGAAAGGGAAATACATTTTTCAACACACCTGTCTGGAATTCGAAACAAGATATTCCCACACTTATAAGATCAGACAGTAAAAGACCAATGCCTATGTCCTGACCATTGTTACATGTCTATAAGAGCTCTTAAGATGGTAATGTAAGGAAAGCGTGCTAAGGGCAGTTTTTTTACAGTTTTTGTATCAATTTTTGTTGTTGTTATAGAAGTAAAATTAATTGATTAAACCGTAGAAATATAGAGTTTAATTTTCTTCACACGATGGCCTCAACAGTTCTTGAATATCTTTCAAGGATGTCCTGAAATTTATTGATAAATTTTTCTCTTCATTTGAAAAGAGTTTTTCAAACACTGCTCTGTGTTTTTTTTTGTTTTTTTAGCATTTCGTCTTACTACCCGTTTGGGTTATACGACTTTGTACTAGTTACACTAACGTATTAGGAATTAGGAAGTTTAAATTTAGAGGAAGTATATTCGTATTCGCTTGGAAGGCGAGTGTAAAACCACCTTCAGTACACCCGACCGGGATCGAACCATGGTCATGCTGTCTTCGGCAGTGTATTATATTGCGAAAGTAGCGACTTATACCATAAGGCCATCGAAGCGGGTTGCCACTATGCTCATAGCAGATATTTAAGAACTGTTTATATCACCATGTGAAGAAAGTTAAACGCTATGTTTTTACTGGATCAATATTTGATTTATTTAAAAATAAAGTATTTTCTATTAAGAAAAACTCTGACTTTCCTCACATTCCCTACAACCCACCTTAAAATGTATATATATATATATATAACTATTTTTGTGGTTTTACTTGTACGAGAGTTAAAATTAATTCCTTTTTGTTCCTTTTTATTTCAGGTACTTGGCGGACTTGCCAAGTTGAAGAGAGATGGAAATAATGTCTCCCTCACGAAAATGGTATCGTCATGAAATGCTTGCTTTATCCGGCGTGAAATATTCTTCAATGGCTCGATCAGCACGTCGGGACCATTTTTTAGCGTAATAAATAATTGACATAAAGATCTTGAGTGCGACAGTTATGGTAATTTCAATTTTTAATGATATATTATAACATTTTTTAAAAATTATAACGCTAAATTATAAAGCTACAAGCGTCTAAGGAAATGTTTGTCGTCTGCTTTGATAGGTCTCTGCTATTAATTGTGGGAGTTTGTTTCCTTGGTGTACTTTAGTAACATACCCGTGTAGCTCAGTGTGTCGACGCCAGACGCCCGTGTGTGTGTATGTGTGTGTGTGTGCACATGCGAGTGTGTGTGTATGTTTATGGTGTTTATGTGAGACGGTAAGGATCGCAACTTGTCACCGGCCGCTGTGGAGTGCGGACGACGCTGTGTCAGATCTGCTGCTATGTGACCATGCGAGGACGCCTCAAGCGGCGGCGTCTTCCCCAGCTCTGCAGATGATGGGCCAAGTGCCACGACCAACGCCCACCCGTGCTGCCGGACCATGCGGCGGCGATGCCGCCCCTCACCACACGCAAGCCGCACCACCCCCACTGCGGGTCTACCCATTATATTCATTATCGTCATCGTCATCATTATCCTAACCTTTTTGACGGAGATAGTCGTGGCGGGACCTCGCTACAGTTCCCGCATCGTCGAGACGAAGACCGGGGCCATCCGCGGTATCATATTGGAGTTGAACTCGAAGCACTTGGAGCCAGTGGAGGTGTTCCGAGGAGTGCCGTACGCCGCCCCACCCATGGGGGAGCTCCGCTACCGTCCCCCTGCACCCCCCAAACAGTGGACGGGGACCCGACTTGCGGACACTCTTGGTGCGGTGTGCCCGCAGAGGTATCCTGACATTTCCAACCGCACTGCGGCTCTGCTGCGCATGCCCAAAGGGAGATTCCATTACCTGAGAAGACTGATCCCCCTGTTGACCAATCAGAGCGAGGACTGCCTGTTCCTCAACCTCTACATTCCTGGAAGTGGTGAGTGCTCTACGCTTTAATATGATCAACATACATAAATACATACATACATACATACATACATACATACATACATACATACATACATACATACATACATACATACATACATACATACATACATACATACATACATACATACATACATACATA
>CABFWB010000296.1:308210-335434 GCA_902151455.1 Timema bartmani
GTCGCAATCCTTCCGTTTTTTAAATAAAATCCAGAAAACCTCACCAAGATGAGACGTCTGGTTCAAGCTGTATCACCTCGTAAAATTAGATGCGGTTCAGGGTTTGGGACGTGTTCCTTTAACACACAAATATTGTTCGGTACCTCACCAATCCCATGTCTGATTCTGAAGTATAGGTGAGGTATAAGTGTGGTTAAGGCATCAGTCCAGTGATAAACCAGATTACCATTGACCTTAAGGTTAAGATTTGGATCTTGGCTAGGTGTACTGGGGGGCGGGTTGACCACCTGTTATTTATTACTATGATATTTTTCAAACCCCACTTTACTTAAGTTTCATTTCTTCCACAGTGAATATCAGGTCTGAGTGAACTGCAGGTAATATGGAGAAAAAATTTATCTTTGATTTCTCTCTCAGTTAACTATTGCCAAACCTCCTCGCTCTCAGTTGTGTCGAAAGGTGGGGTCCTGGGGTAAGAAGGCGCTACTGGCAACATCGACAAACCAGCGTTAGGGAAACTTGTTTTATTCAAGGGAAAATTGACTACACAAAAACAATATAATGACAAAGCTGTTTACCTATAATAGCCATCGAGATGATATTAAATATAAACAACCTATAGTAAATTTTCCAACCTCCCTCCCCCCTCCCCCCCTCCTCATATGTTTTCCCATGCTAAAGTGTTAACGTTTTATTTGGCGAATTTTTAAGATATAAACATTGAAACTAGAATCATAAATTCTTAAATAATTTAAAAAATAGCTCTACTTGGTCCAATTTTTTTTAATATTAAAATTCTTTTTTTCTAAACGTGTTTTATGAATCGTCTACAGCTCGGGCCATTTGGTTTATTCGTGAAAATGTCCTGTAGGAATCTTCCTGCCAGGTTGTAGATTAAAATGGTCCGTGGAGGCATATGTGTATCTAGAATAAGAAACTAAACAAAACATTTTGAAATGCAGGTCAATGTTGCTCAAGCGCAAACATTAGATTGATTGTGTACCCCTGTCAGCGGAAGAGAGGAAGTGCTATCGGCAGGTAAACAAGAGGCCTATCAGGGTGACCTTATTTTCTTCTCTCTCTTTCTATTTCGTACTGTGACGTCTAAGTGGTTAGAAAGCTTAGGTGTGTCAGGTTAAGATGCATCCCGCTTCGCAATATAGCTTCAAATTCACCCAAATAGGCAATGTCGTCAGTGGCCGTGGTGTTGAACGCAATAATTAAAAATAATGTGAGTAAATATATAGTAAATCGGAATGGAATCTAAATCCTGCATACGTTAGGTAAAAAAAAAAAAAAATCACAACCACGTTCAATGAATATGACCGTAGTATATTGCCTGAATCAATATGCACTCCATTTACCCTGCAAGGTATCATCAGATATAAATTGATTGATTGCACTATGACGCAAGCTCACATGCTACATCATAGTGACCCACAGCGATGGTTGGATGATTTAACACGTCACTCTCGTATTGGACTTGAATGCCGGGGTGATCAGGTCTCGGATATAGGTACCTGCGCAAATTATTGTTTAGTTTTTTTTTATAAATACAGTATAACTTTGTTAATCCAAACTAATTTGGTCCTAAGATTTGTTCGAATTAGCAAAAATTCGGAAGGGTCTTCAAGGATACAGAGTATTTTCACAAATCATAAATTACAGTTGAATGAAAATTTACATTCTGATACATACATACTGATGTATAACACGTAATATGTACTATATAATAGTGTTACATAAACTATATATTTTTTAAAGTACTGTAATCACCTGAGGGCGTGAGACTGGTTTGTAGACCTAGGAAGCGGTGGAGGGATGGCGTTGAGGAAATCCTGTGGGGAAACAACACGTTGTGCTTACAGAAGCCGAGGGAGAATGGAATGTTTCAGTGTCATGACGAGTGAAGGAGGAGGCTGTTTCGACTGACGGGCTACTGCCCTACCAAGGGCAGAAGTATGAAGCAAGTAGAAATAAAAGTATGTTTGGTTTTTAATATTTTGTAATCAGTATTATACAAGAGTAACCACTTTTAGTAATACTATAAGAACACAGCAAAGTTTTAAATAAAAGTTTTCAAGGGGCACAGTTTTTTTTTAATTTGCCCTAGCAACCCTAATAACGCCTCTGCCTACCAGTGCAATAAAGGAGATACCCCAAACAGGTAGAGAGATACAATACGAAAATAAAAACTTTAGTGAAATCAAGTATGGTATATCTGCTACCTTAAAGGATACGCGGTGGGTAGTAATTAGCTTGCTTGGTAATGTCATAGCTTTGAATGCTTAGTTTAATAAAGTAAGATATCCCCTGTCCAAATAAAATCCATTTCAATTTTCGGTTAGTTGGAATTTTTACCGAAATCCCTATTCTATTTCATATTCCTAAACACACCTTGTCAGACTGCCTGTTTGTGACAACTCACAACTTAAACTAAAATATCCATGGAGTCGGATATTGAGTAATGAATACATTAAAATTTTAAAGCAAATTCATGATAATTTGTCAGAGAGAGGATGAAATACCAATAGTTATTTATCGGCGGTCTGTGATCTCCAAGATTTTGAATTTTTTTATTTTACTATGTACGATTTTGTTGCATCTATTGTTGTTGGTCTCTTATCAGAAATCCAAAATATTTAGCTATGTGAAATATTTTTTAAATATCTATCCATCTGTAATATTAAGCTACCCAATATCCTAAATATATAGTTATTTGAAGGATTTATTTATATGAAATATTTTTGAAATATCTATCCATCCGAAATATTAAACTACCCGGTATCCTGAATATATAGTTATCATAAATATTTGGTTATGTGAAATAATTGATCTGGGTCATTCGAATTCGTGAATGTTCACTGTAATTTTATCTTAATGCTGCAACGTAGATTGAAACATATAATATAATGTTTATTTAGAATCGGGTATACTTCCTCCTGAATTCTACCTACCTTATCTTTCTTTATCCCATCAGTATAAATGCGTGGATATCCCGGGCGGGTAGCAAGCTACCGAGCAGAAATGTATTTGATCAAAATTGTATCTAGTTTCAAATGTAATATTGACTTGTATTTACTTTTGATTAACCCGGTTCAACGGCCAAACGGTCTAAGGCGTCATTCTCATGCTAGACTGGCCTGCTGAAGATGCAGAGATTGGGGTTTGAATCCCGCTTGGGTCTACCTATGAAGGTTTTTCCTAAATAATTTCCCACTCACTCTCCTTCCACGCAAATGCGGGTAAATTAGCCTCTAAAATGCCTCCTTCCTCATACCTATCCCAATAAGAGTAATTATCATATTTGCGTGATCCTGAACAGGTAGTTAGTTATACGCTGTAATAAAAAAAGTTTTCGTAGGGACCTACATGCCACACACAACAAAGTTCTGTATTAAAGTTCATAGCTTCTAGGAGATATTTCTTAGCTATATTTATATATTTATGGTTGGTAGCACTCGCAGGACGTACATCAGAGAAACCATATTAGTATTTTGTGAGGAGGATCCAAGGAAGAGTTAGTTAGGTTGAGACTCAGTTTATACTTGAAGGGGGATGGTTGAGGGAGTTCTGTTCTTCTACTCTTCTGTGCAAACCGACGTAGTAAAAGGGGGGTTGTTTAGAGAAGGGAAGTTTTCGGAGAGTTGAGTGAAGTCAGGCTGAGTGGAAGTCAACTCGGGCGAGTAAACAAGCATCCAACCTTTCCCCCTTCCCATTAAAGTCACTGTTCTTGGCCAGAAATCAAAGCTGGTTCCAACTGCTGTTGTTAACGAAATAGAAGGACCTCTTTGATGGCGATACTCTCCTAATCCCTTTTCACACAGCGGCATCGTTGTAGTGGGTGGATTGGAAGAGAAGGGGGAGGGGGGGCTCCAAGCGTATCGATCAACCACACCATATTTTGTAATAAGTCCACAGTTGATCTCTGTCGATAATAACAAAATCAATAATAATAGCAGCAATAGTAATTAACTCATTTTATAATCTCTGTTTATTAGTGATTCAAAGCATTCGTCATGTCCAAAAGACTATTCTGAGTTATGCTAAAGAAGATATTTAATATTTCAATATAGATTCAATTAATCTTATTAAATGAACCTGAGGCTGCTTGTGTGGCCGTGAGTTAGGGTGGGAGTGTTGGGAACGCGAGAAAAGAACAGTGTTTTTGCCATTTTTATGGCAAAAAAATTTTTTTTTATCAAAATAAATCAAATATTTCTCTGGTAGAAACATCTAGTTTAATTTTCTTCACGTTGTGACACCAACAGTTCTTGAATTTCTGTCAATAGTATCCTGGAATTTAATGACAACTTTTCCTTTTCACACGCCTCGGTGGATTAGTTAGCTAACGCGCTAGTTTCATATTGAGATAGACCACCGAGGACGGGGAAATTGAGGTTCTAATTTAGCTCGGATGAACTGGGGTGTTTTTCCCTAAATGGTTTTTCACTCTCCCTCCACCCGAATGCGGGTTCATTTCCTCTATATTCAACCTTCCCAACTCCTAGCCCATTACCGTAGTTAGTACTTAAGCGTATAACCAGAACGGGTAATAAAACGCGGTGCTATGTATACGTATTTTTTTCTTTTCACTTAAATATTTTCTCATCTAATGCCGCTATGTTCACGACGAATATTCAACAATTGTTGATATCACCATGTGAAGACAAATTAGCTCTGTGTTTCTCCTGGAACAGTATTTGATTTATTTTGGCAGAAAAAGTTGATGAAAAAACCTCAAAAACCCTTACCTACACTCCAATCTTAAGACTACTTTTTTTAAATTATATACTGATATTATCTGTGCGTTTAGATATTGAACCGTTGAATATCTCAATAAATAATAATAAATGACTGAATTATTTTTCTGGGAAATTGTACCATTTATAAATTCATCTTGATATCTTCTTACGCCTTAACTCAGTAGGTAAAGCGCCTGCCAAACTATTCGATCACGGGATCGATTATCGGTATGACCGAAAGATTTGTTACTGCATAAACTAAAGCATCGCCATTCACTGTGAAGAGTTAACGACCGAGATGCTGTGTATTGTGTTTGTTCTTGGATTCAGTTATTTTTTAGGTTCTGTACTAAAACAATCGGTTAGTTAAGAAAGTATACGCTAAGATCATATTATAAAATTATATATAGACCCATCTAATAAAAATAGGTATTGCTGCGATTAATAATAATCATTAGTATTGGTTTGTTATTTAAAATACTTACTACATACAAATTGCATGCATTGCCATAAAGACACAGCCACTGCGATAACAGCACGTCCACAGCGAGAACAACACATCTACAATAAGAACAACACATCCACAACAAGAACAACACGTCCACAACAAGAACTTGTCCACAATAAGAACAACACGTCCACAGTGAGAACAACACGTCCACAACAAGAACAACACGTCCACAACAAGAACAACACGTCCACAACAAGAACAACACGTCCACAGCGAGAACAACACGTCCACAATAAGAACAACACGTCCACAATAAGAACAACACGTCCACAGCAAGAACAACACGTCCACAGCAAGAACAACACGTCCACAGCAAGAACAACACGTCCACAACAAGAACAACAAGTCCACAATAAGAACAACACGTCCATATAAAGAGCATCACGTCCACAGCGAGAACCTCATACTCACAACGGGAATACATCCACCCATATTGACTGATAGAGGAAGCGCTTTATGTCCATGATATTGTCTCAGGGATTCTATCTCAACTCTCCCTCCCTGCTGATGTAATATTGCCCATAAGGCTTCACAATAGAGTGTAATAAGTTGGCTTACACTACGTACCACGAGATAGTGGAAAGCGAGAGGAGAGAAAAGAGGGAGGCCCTTGGAGACAACAAAAGCACAGCGTTCCTCAAATAACATTAATATGCTGGAGACTCAAAAAGGTTCAGCCAAAGTGCGGTGCTTCGGCGTGTGCTTTACTCTCATACTGTCAAGTATCAAATACTCTGAGCTTATCACTTGACCTGATCAAAAAGGGGTGGATAAAGCGAACTTTGTATATTATTATTATTATTATTATTATTATTATTATTATTATTATTATCATCACCGCGTCTTACTACCCGTTCGGGTTTTGCGCACTTACGCTAATGTGCAATGGTAGGGTGATTCTGAGATGAAATGGAGGACCTACAGTTTAACGTGGAATCCGAACCACGGTGGAGGCCTGGCATTCCACACATTCACAAGTTGTGATTAATACACGTCTTGTCAGAGGTGAAGGAAGGGTTTGGCAATCAGATAAATCTGTGTCGGGACCGAGGATTGAACTCCGGACCCTCAGCACAGAAGTCTGACACCTTACCCCTAGACCATGAGGTCACCTGACCATTGTATAAAATTAAATGATAGATAAATTATATTAATATACAGTTTAAATCTAAATAAAGCACACTGAACAAAAATCTCTTCCTGGCTATTATTCTATTTAACAATTCTGATGAGACCTGTTTTGGTGGCAGCATGGTCACTCTTGTGTTAGACTAGATTGTCAATGAAAGGGTTTGAATCCCGGTCAGGTGTAATGAGGTTGGTTTTCCAAAATAGTTTTACACTCTCCACGCAAAGGTGGATACACTTCTTCTAAATTCAACCTTACTCATCCCAAGCCCATTAGTGTAATTAGTAAATTAATACATATCCCTGTAATCTGAACCGGAAGTAAGACACGGTGCTAAAACAAATAAAAAAACTATTTTGATAAATCTAGAATTTGGATGAGTAGATTTTGAATAAACAATATTAAATTTGAAGATTAATTATTTGTGAAATCTTATATTTTGATCGCTTTCACCTTTGAGATGTCAGATAGTTCGTTTGACAGCTAATTCGACCAGTTTCGATGCATTACACCATCATCAGGAACTTATAAATGTAGAAGAAAAGGTGTTGGCCCTTTTTTTCACCGTTGCGTTACCTTCCCTTCAACATTTGGTAAGTTTCTAATGATTGTATAGTGCACCTACTGTCGAATTTTACTAGGAAAACAACTATAAATTTAACTATAACTACTTTCCCGTGTTCATACGTCAATCCATGTGATCTACAATTTCACTAATGATACCTATAAAATAATAGTAAAACGTTATCTGTATTGAACACAAAAAGCTTGTTTTAGTTTTTTTTAACTTTTCTTACTATGAAAATTGGGCTGTAGTTAGTAAAGTCTGCTCACTTGAAGAAGAGTTGGATTCAATTTTGAGATTTTCAAAATGTATAAACTTTCAATGTGATAGCATTCATTTACAATCCACCTCATCAAATTCCAATTTACAACCTCCATTTTCAAAAGAATTCAACAAAAGACCTATTTTCTGAAGACGACGAGATTTATTTATGTGTATGATATCAGTGTCGTGTCGTGGAGTGTTGCCAGGGTAAGCATAGTTTGTTTAAACTATACCTGTTCATTGTTCTCATCACTCAGCAGAACACTCGTTGGTTGGATGTTATCGAAAGTATATTACTATTTGAGGAAGGTTTGAAAAATGATAACATACCTATGATTGGTCAAATGATAGACTAAATGTGGGATAACATATGACAGATATAGTTTTACCAAGCTCTGTGAATCCACCTGAGTCGTCGAATGGTCACTTTCTCAATAGATTGGATGGGGAGATTGGGGTTCAAATTCCTGTCGTGTGTACTGAGGGTGTTTTTTTTTATATTGCTCTCCAACTACCCTCCACGCATATGCCGGTACAATTCCTCAAAAATTAAACCTTTTCATCCCTAACAATCAGGGTAATTAGTACATACAGATACAGCATGAACGGATAATAAGATGTGTTGATGTGGTGACCAAAAAAAAGCTCTGTATTCCCTTGCAGCACGACACTAACACTTACACACGCTCATATATATATATATATATATATGCGTGTGTGTGCGTGTGTGTTTGTGTGCGTGCGTAAAAATAAAATGTAAATTTTGATTAGTATTTCCCTTCTTTATAAAGTCGTGTTGGTATTGACTCGGAATCCACACTTTGCTCTTCGGACGGAAGGGGGTGAGGGAGGTTGGGGGGGGCGGGGAGCTAACACAACATCCACATCTCGTGTGATATCACCCTAAAAAGGGGAACCAAAAAAAGGGAGAGGGAAGGTCCAAAGCAGTGATTACATAGCTAGGGGTTACCAGGCAAAAAGAGAGATGAACGCCAGAATGTATCCGCCCCTCCCCCACAAACACCCCAAGACCCCTTCTAGTCTCCCTCGACCAGTTTACCGACTATAAATCAGGGAACGCGTGACAAGACCCCCCCCAACCCACTGAATAAAAAAAAAACTTCATCAGCTTCATCTCTTGCGCAAATACTTACCTTGTTTACGACGAGGACGAAATACCTCCCCGATTTGTTTGTCAGTAATTTCGTTAGTTTTTTTTAGTGATATCCGGTGATATTTTTTTCACATGATACTTGTTTTTATTGAAGTGAGACCTCAATCAGCATTACCAACGGATGTGACCTTCCAGAAAGGCTAGCGCTGTTACTTAAGTAAGATTAAAAGGGAACGCAAGTTGAGGGTTTTTTCAGTGTATACTGTATAGAAAAAATTCAATTAGAATAAATATAAAGTGTTTCAGTATAATAAGTTAAGTTTAATTTTATCAACACAATTATCTCAAAATTTCTCGAATATTTGTTATGATCATCGTAACAGTTGAACAAAAACTTTTTAAACTCAAAAAAATAGTCCTAGCTAAAATCCATTGTACCAATAAAATATATTTAATCACTTTTAAGATTAATGGTTGTAGAAAATTAAAATAAACGTATTTAATGGTGCAATATTTTATTTATATTGTCAAAAAATATTTAAGCTTCAAATTTACGGACCTTAGATGAGTTTACTTCCATTGCAACTTGAATTAAAAGGTTGTGAATACAAATACAACCATCAGTGCTATAAATATTAAATTTAATCTATAAATACAGGCCTACATGATTCCGTAAGGATTTTAATATTCGATTATAGATTGTAGGATTTGTTTGGTCAGACAATGGTGGGGAGCAGCATATTTTAGAGATCTAAAGGTCAGGGACTGGGGTGAAATAAATTGTTTATTTAAACTTATACTCGACTGCCTAGAAAGCTCCTCTAAGTTCGCTCCTGTAGAAAACGTGACGTCAGCACATATCTAGGCCTGAATTTGGAGCCAAGCCATGTAGAATGTATATTTCTATTTTCTTCAAAATCACGATTTGGCCTTAAAGTAAAAGTACAGTCATATAATATCTGAATATAAATTTTAAACGAAATCTATTAAGGGCCGGTCTTGTGACTACCAAATAACTATTGCTCTCTGGAGGTTAAAGTTAGCGACCAGATAAAGGTTATCACCCACTTTAATATTTTACCCAAAATCTAAACTGAATTTATCTGCCGGATAGCTATCTGTAGGATAAATAGATTTTTATACAGAAAACGCAAGGTTGGTACTGTTTATACTGGTGCGCGCATGCGTATAAACCCTGCTGCTACTGCTACAACCTAGCGAGTGGCGACACTGCTCAACATTTATTAAATAATGGCAGCTAAACGAGTGCGAAGAAACAGATGGCATCACGCGGGCGCAGAAGCTAAGTTGTCTTACAAGTACTAATTTTGGTGTCTGCCAAAATGTGGGCAACAGTTTGGTACAACTTTTACAAAATTTAATTTATTGTACTCACATTTAAATAATTTGTTGTTATATAACTATAACTTTACAAATAGCTTGTCAGTTTTTATCAAAGTGTGAATGAAATGTTCTAACATTATAGGCCTATATATAGTCAGAGCCTGGGCTTGTGCCTACTAAACACGTGAACCAAGATTTTAACCTAAAACAGATTCTGATAGGCAAAACCTCATGAAAAACAACGCTTCACTATGGCAACGTCAATTTCAACTTTCAGATAAAAGGTATTAGGTAATTAAGCCTTTCAGATAAAAGGTATTAGGTAATTAAGCCTCTCGATATAAATGTGATAGCATTTATCTGCCGGATAAAATGTATTTATCTGGCAGATAAATGCTATCTGGCAGTCATAAGACGCACTTTTAACTTAGGTATCGACCAGATAAAAATCTTTAACGGCCAGATTAATACTTATCCGGGAGTCATAAGACTGGCCCTAAATTGTTTTGTTTGTAGAGCCAGGTACAAGGGACAAAGGGAAAGACAGAATTACTGTAAGACAAACATTTGTTGAATTCAGGGGTACATAAACCATTAAGATCCATGGTAATTTCGGTCCAAATAATTGTGTTTACAGTTCTCTCGTTGGGATGGTTAAAACAAAGCCTCACAACTGAGGTCACACGGTCTAAGACGTTTATCTCGTAATAAACTTAGTTTATAATGAAGGCTCTAAAATCGGGTGGATGCACCGGAACCTGGTTTTACCCTCCTATCTCCTTATTATAAAATTGCGGGTAATTCACTATACTCCAGATTCCCAAAATCTTTTAATAGGTGTTGAAAGTACTAATCAGAGAAGAGATAGAATTTGTTAGCTAGCTTTTGGAAGGTATTTACATCCAAGTAATTTTAAATATATAACAAAGGCTTCTTTAAGTTCTAAACTAATATTTATTGACTAATACAAAGAAAATAAGGAAATCCTCTTTTCATGATTATTTTTAGTGTGAGTATTTAACTTTACCAGTTTTTTTAAATTATGAGCCAATGCTGAAGTTTGGTGAAAATAACACAAATTAGGAAATGGATGATTAGCGATCCCAACAAGTTTACATAGCTTCAGGGCAGACCGTGTTATGATACATAGAGTTGGCCGCATCAGGCGGCACCGTAAGAGGGCGGCATAAGCAGCGAAATCAAAATACAATTTGAACCATTCAATAAATAAAAATCTTTACGCAACGCTTTTCTATATTGGTCTATGTTATTCCGATTATTGTTGTATACGATTTATAATTTATCTCACGCCTCTACCTAAGCGCTTTCGGTACCCTTTGGTTTCGGTTTCTGGTGCAGGTGCATCGTTGGCGAGTGCTCGCCGAAATACTTTTGATCTGACAGCGCGAAGCTATTATTTTTGTTTGTAATAAACCGCGTGGCCGCTCCTAATAGCTGTGGCGGCAATTATCACAAAAGACAATTGCACGTGCTACGTGTTGGTAGTTCTGATTTGAGCTTACAATTATTGACAATATTTGATTTTAATGTTAGTTTGTCTCGAGAAGTGGCAAGTGGCTGTGCTTTGTTTAAATCAGTAAATCAGATATAGCATCAAATATATATGTAGCAGTATACTATTTTTGCATCGATACTAATTCAGTTTTTGTGTCCAAAAAGTAGATCAGGTAAGAGAATTATTGTTTTTTACAGCAATTGTATCTACTTATTATCATTGAAAATAATTATGTTATGACAATAGCGACTCGAATTAAAAAGTAGCATTTGCATGGACTGGGTTATATCTCAGGTGCAGAACGTGTGCCTGTGTGTGATAGATAGAGAGTTATTTAGGTTTGGTCTACGTTTGCGTTCTGTGTGTGATAGAGAGAGAGTTGCTTAGGAAATATTTACATTTGCCTACTTTTGCGTTAGTTATTTTATTGATCAATTTTTTTTACCAAATTCATATACGTTGAAGTGGAGACAATACAATAACAAGTTAAAGAAAGGCAGATGTCAAAATGGCTGCTAGCTGTCAATTTGACAGATATTCGTTATCTATTTATTATGTTCTGTTACCTAAAAATCTTTATTTTATCTTTATTTTAAAGAAAAGACATTTAAGGGGCGGCATTTCGAGGACTTGCATCATACTGAGAAAATCTACCGCACAGCCCTGCATAGCTTTATTGTAATAATCTAAACGTTATATTAAAGGTAAGCGCCCACTGGGTCAGCACCGCACGGACCGCACATTTTAGGGGGGAGGAGGGGGGTTCGCCCATTATCCGCACTGACGGCACAGACGGAGACTCAGTTTGCTCAGCTGCTCTCGAGCCAGAAGGTGAGCTTCTCGTTTGCGTGCTCAAGGAAGTACTGTTTGCATTTCTGTTATTGTTGGAGCTTTTGTGAGTGATATTTCACCGTATTATTTAAATATGGAAAGCGATGAAGAATTTGTAGCTATTAGTTGCCTTTTAATCGAAGAGGAGAGAAGAAAATGTAGGAAAACGACAATCTTGGGTTCACAAAATCAACCGGAAAAGACTTATGTTTGGCGAATACCACATATTATGTCCTGATCTGGTTGAAGATGACGCCAAAAATTCCGGACCGCACTTGATTTTAATTCCCTCGTCCGGACTTTATGTCGAACGGCGGAGAGTCCGTTGCCGGCGGTACCGACGTAGTGGGCTCATCTTGGTAACAAATAATGCTACGAATTAGGTGTACTTTCCGTTCCGTCCTTGCGGTCCGTGCGGTACCGACCCAGTGGGCGCTTACCTTAAGTTGTCCTTAAAGTAACTACGGGATTATTAAGGATTTTCTATCACATAATTCATCCATCTACTGCTTTCATGTGTAATGTATAACACTTAAATCATTATGTCAAATTCAGATTAATATATTTTGACCAATTAACTTTCTAGTAATTTCATTAAATAACCTTTTAAAGTCACTCTACACACATTTTTTTTCCAGGACAAATACTTTTATATCTCAATCCCCATGAAGATCCTAACAAATCCTTGTTTAAAACAATTAATTTAAACATGACAGAGACCTCTTTAAACCGTAAGTTAAAGTGTTATATAAAGGTGTTATTATGTGTCTAAAAGATGGCAGCAATAACTCAATTTGAGTTAAAATTGGATATTCCCCCAATTTTTCCCCTTTCCCCTTCAAATATTTATGTTATAATTATATATTCCTTCAGATTTTAATATAAAATCTAGAGCTATATAGATATGTATATCATATATAGTATTTGTACATCCGGTTTGCCTATGATGTAGAGGTCAAAGTTTAAATCCCATGTAGGTGTTCTGAGGGTGTTATTTGCTCAATGATTTTACACCGTCCCTTTACGCAAATTCAGATGCATTATATAAAAGTTCTACTTTCCTTTTTTTTAAATTTTAGCACAGCATCCTACTACCTTTTCAGGTTATATTCATTTGTACTAATTACGCTTATGTGTTAGTGATAAGGAAGGCTAAATTTAGAGGTAATGTACCTGAATTTGAGAGGAGGAAGAGTGGAAAACTATCTAAGAAAAACCACCCTTATTGCACCCGACTAGGATTAGAACTTCGATCTCACCGCTATCAGCATTCAAGTCCATGCGAATGTGACACCTTATACCGTGCGGCCACCGAAGCAAGTTTCTACCTTCCTCATTTCTTTCCCATTAATGAAAGTATGCAAAGAGATATCGGTAGGGTTGTAAAACGTAATACACACATAAAAAAATAAACTTATTTAGTGACATGATTTGATCAAACTCTAATCTAATAATAGTAAAATACGTGTGTAGATTCTTTGGGTTTAATTTATCTCTAGCCAGAGTGAGGGTTGGCAAAGGACCGGGTTCAGTGGCGCACGAGAAATAAAGAGGGTGTTTACCTTTAAAGGGGTACCCATGGGTAAAAAAAATAAGGAGGTAAATATATTTTCTGCAGGGATTGATTGAATCAAACCAGAAGGGATGTTTGCGAACCGTGATGTTTCAGCAAAATTGGTTAAAGTAAACTTGTTTGGATTCCCGAGAATCAAATTGAATTTTGAGTATTTTGTGTTTATCTTGCTTTGTCAGTTATACATAGCCACACGTATGTTACCTCGTGTGTTGTTTTGTAAGCTATGTTTGTACATATATATGTCTATACATGCAGTTCTGTAAATTATATTGTGCAAAGCCATTAAAATTTAAAGTCGTGTATCGATATTAAACAAGATTAATATTTTTGAACATTAATTTTATATATATATATATATTCAGTGTGTTTCACATACTTACACGAATGTGATGGGGATGAAAACTAGATAATTTAGAGGAGGTACACACGTGAAAGTAAAGTGGAAAAACAATATGAGAAAAATAACCTGAGTTCAGTCAGCTGGGATTTGAACCTTGATCACCTCTTTATAAAAAACACAAAAAAGATGAGTTTCACCCACTTTTATCAGAGTGCCCAATGATACTAATTTTCTAAATGTAATTAGAAGATTTAATATGCTATTTATTAACGTCTTAACCTGAGCCGAAGTTAAGAATAGGGTAGTTTGGTAGTTGTGCAACCACATTCGTGTAAAAGGAGGATGGCAAAACAACGGTGAAAAAATAGCACGTAGGAAGACATTCAGCCGGGAAATGAACTGGAATATACTGTAACATTATCTAATTCGAGTCTAATGGAATAGACTACGCGTCCACCGGCTACAGTTAGAATATTTTTTAGAACTGTACTTTCTTTTTAAGTATTAATGATATTGTATTTTATATATAATATTTAAAAATTATCACAATATTTAAACACATATTTTATATATTTTATTAATTTGAAACAGCTTCAGCATCAGTATTATTGTTTATTGGTTTGAAATATGAATGGTTCTCACTTTTGAATTCTATTGCCTTAATTAGTGTAAAAAAATTACAAATTGATGGTTTAAAAAAAGTTTGTCATAATATTGTAATAATTGAATTTAAATTAACAAATTTCTAACGCCGTGATCTGAATGAAATACAGTCATGTCATGCGGGCCGTATATTCCTCTGATTTTGTTGCTGTTAGATTTCAATTTCTATTTCGATATCTTACAATTAAAGTATTACTATAAACTAATATTAAAATAGGATGGCTGTTACTTTTTTCAAAATATCAAGGAAGTGATTATTTTTTTAAATAACAAAGGATTGTTGATAAACTCTACTATTTAATACAAAAAGGTTTCCAAAGTTAAATAAACTCAACAACTCAACCTACATTTTGAATAGAACTGAGCTGTACAATAGAGGTATATGCCTCCCCTCCACCAGCATCCTCTCCACCCTTCATTCTATACAAGGGTAGTTTCATGTATTTATTTTCTAGCTGCGGGTACTCGCCCATATAACTTTAATTACCGCCTCTTTGTAAGGATTACACTACTTACGTCCTATTCAACTTCGTCTCTACTAAAAAGTCTACGAAACAGTCATTTCTAAATCCAACAAAATGAAACAGCATATCTCGAAACATAATAATTATTTTTTTACTATGAAAGAGTTATAAAACTTTCTATTATTATTATTTTTACTATGAAAGAGTTAGAAAACTTTCTATTAATAATATTATTATTAAAAATTAGATCTGGCCAAAAGGAATGGATTTATTTACATCCTTCGTGAAATGATTCTTAGAATCTTTTAAAAATTATTAGAAAACTTTATAAAATACAAACATATTATAGTAGAACCCTTTAGAAAAAACAAATAGCAAAAACCTTTAGAAAATACAAATATATATTTTTTGCGGTCAGTATTGACAACATATTTTCATATTCAAATGTTATTTATTGTATGGGTATTGATATAATATATAATAGTGCTTTTTTGTATTTTAAAATCTCTAATTTGTTATCTAAAATACCTTTTATAATTCTAGGCTAGCAGCCCTAAACTATATATATATATATATATATATATATCGATTAGGGCTGCTATCCTAGAATAATTAGGGGTATGTATATATGTACGTGTGTGTGTGTGTGTGTGTGTGTGTATTTTCTAGTTGCCAGCCATATTTGTTTTATAAAAATCGTTAAAGATTTCGCAATAAATTTATTATTAACAATAATAACGAAAGAGTTTAAATTGCCTGCGTTCGTTTGATAAGATATTTCAACGTACAAGCGCTTTGAAATAATTGTACCATTCATTAAAGGAATTGTATACTACTTAATTAAATGTTTTGTATTGTTTTAGCTAATCACAAAATTACTGAGAACCTATGAAATTAAATGTTTTGCATAGTATAGTCCAGCAAAGAGGAAAAAATATTTCGGAGTCTTAGGAAAGAATGTAATTTATTTTAGAAATGTTGTCGTGTTGCTGAATAACTACTGGCGCTGCTATGTTCAGTTAAAAGACAATAGAAAAAGTATTTCAAAAAATTAATTAAAAATATATTATTTTGATGTTATTATTGATAGTATTTTACTATACTATTAGTATTTTTTCTATCATTAATATTATATATAAAAGTGATGACAGGTGTAGGTAAGATTTGTATGAATATTTGAAAGTGATTTAATTATATTTTATTAGTCAGATAATGTAAATATATATACATAGGCCTACATAATTAACACCATGTCTCACTACGCTTTCTGTCAATACGCATATATACTAATGACGCTAATGTGCTATGGATAAGGAAGGGTGAATTTAAAACAAGTGTACCCAAGTGTACCCGTGAAGGGAGAGTTTAAAGTCATTTAGAGATTTAAAAAAAACCACCTATATACACCTAACCGGGATTCGAACCCCAATTAACACGTCATTGGCAGTCCCATTTATTGTAAGGGCGACGTATGGGACTACTTAATGTAGTCCCCCCATATATACAAGAATATAAATATAGCATATTAAATTCATTTTTGAAACACATAGTGAAGGTTAGTAAGGAGAGATAATCTTAATTTGTGAATCAATGAATTTACTATAAAGTTATAAAAGGTGTTATAGAGCGTTGTATTAAACATTATACAAGTCTGAGAAATACATAAAATATCATTAAATAATTCGTGTCATGAAGACCGACAGTAAAAACATAGTATAAGAGCCTTTGTAACAAAAAAACATATTAAAGATAGAACATTACTTTAAAGAATATAAGACTCGTGAATAAATGGTAAGAAAATAATCATAAATATAACTTTTTAATTTAATATATGATTCAGTGATATTTTAACGAATTAAAACTGTTGATGATGAATGTTTACTTCGTATTTAACTAAAACGGAAATTAATGAGAAAGTCATTTAAAAAGTTTTCCAAAAATTAAAGTTGAATTAGTTAATAATAATAGAAAATAGTAAAAAATATATATAGCTCAGTAGCATGTATGTCTACTGAGCTAAGGATTCAGAACTCAATTCCCGGCAAGGCTGAAAAATGTATCATTGATAACATGCGGGTTGACACTTTCATAGTGAATAATTAACGGCCGGGGACTGGATGTTGTGCTTGTCATAGGCTTAAGTTGGATTATAAGGCAAACGAAACTACGAAAGACCTAACAAGCCGGTAGTGGAAAATAAATGTCTTGAATAAAAAAACTGACCTAGCCCACAGGCTGGAAACAGTAATGGATGTAAAAAAAAAAAGGTAAAAAGGTAGAGCTTAAAATGAATTATTCACTGTAGGAAATGCCTTTTTCCTTTTGCTATTCCTGCGTGAGCAGCCACCATTGGACGATTAGTTTTGAAATAGTTCTATATCATCGTCAGGTCAAATACTTGTAAAGTAATTAAGATATTTTTAGATATCAGATACCGAAGCTATAGTGAAACTGCAAAGGCGCCCGACAGACAACCCTGGAATTTGAATCAGAGTGATTACGTTCAGCATGTGGTTTTCCGTCCTCACTTAAGGCAAATATTGGCCAATGTCCTTAAAAATTCATGACCTGCTTCATGAACTTCACATTTAATAAACATAAACTGCCTGGTGTTGAGTAAAAATAACCGTTCTTAATATTTCGGTCTTCTCTACCTTTTCTAAAACTAGTTTCAGTATTCAATAACCGGCGAGAGTGCTAAATTGGATATAATTCGTTTCAATAATTGGGAAAGCTGTGGTTGGGGTTATATCCATTGTGTTTGTTTTATTTTTACTTTTTTGTATTATAGCATTTAATACCATTATTATTAACGATTCCATCTACGTTTTATTGATCGTAATGATCGATTTTAGAAGGCGTGTAGTCCCTTTAGTGTGAAGCTAGTTTGAGAAAACCAAAGATATAAATCATATTTGGAAAGAAAAATGTTCCAAAGCACCCAGTCAAGATTTGAGATCCACACTCCCCATCACCGTCACCGGTTTCCTGTGAGTCTAGTGGCTTAGGCTCTATGGTCCTCAGTAGGGCTTTCATTAGGAAAAAGTTTAGCCACCAAAAAAATCCAAAAACTGTGAAGAAATTTTGGGAGAAACGGGAAATGGGCTTTGAGTATAAATTTATCACAGATAGAATGTTTAAGGGAACACTGAAAAAAGTCAAATCCCCTTGATTTATATGTGTTTGTTTTTTACTTTCTCGTTTAGAGAAAATTGGACCAGGTTATTATGAACTAAAGTTTATATGCTCTTGAACTCTGGTCTATTAACTCTGCTATACCCTGTTTGTCTGTTTGTACCTGGAATTAAAGCCAGAAAGGTTTGATAGATTTCATTCAAATTTAATACTTACATTATTTTATATAATCATATTTCAAGTTAAAATAGTTCTAACCCTAGAATTAAGGTGACTTTATTGATCACTGGTTTTTGAAAACTCGAAATATTTCTAATATAGCTTTAGCTATTTGTTCAAAATTGATAGTTTGGTGGTGTTTTATGTGATAAATAAGAATACATGTTTTTAATTAGGGTAGGTTAATGTATTTATATTTTTTCTGAGGAGATCTTATTACTAGTTAGTTTATTGATAATCAATTTTTGAAACTTCCGTTTCAAACTAAAGTAGACAAGAACGTATGTACGATTGTATTATACCATTTATTTTTACTGGTCGCAGGACTTAAAACGGCGGAAGGGGGGAATGTAGGAAACATAAGTTAACGTCAGTAATTTTACAATTATTTTATCAAAACCTTTTTTTGTCCAAAATAAATCAAATAATTTTCCAGTAGAAGCGTGGATGTTAATTTTCTTCAAATGGTGACCTCAACAGCTCTTGATGGGATGTCCTAGAATTTAATGACAACTTTTTCTTGTCATTTAAAAAATTATCATCAAATTCTCCCACGCTCATGACAAATATCCATCAAGTGTTAATATCACCATATGAATAAAATTAAAATATATTTCCACTGGAGTAATATTTTATTTATCTTGACAAAAAAAAATTATATAGAAACTGCATAAACAATGCCTTTGAGTCACGTTCCTTATATCCTCACATTAATTTTCACGCCCGGTCACGGAAATATCGACAAATCCCCGATAAATCATCGTCTCATGTTTTCCCCCCTTTCCCCGCTCTACATTCACACCCTCTTTCCCACCACTTCCTCATCTATACTCTTTCTTTGAGCCGTACACCTAGCTTGCCAACCACATGCCTTTTATAAGCCTTCTCGCTTGAGGCATGCGCCAACGCCTTTGTTTGGTTTCACTTCTATCTTTGTTTGTTCTTCCAAGTTAGGCCAGCTTATATATTTAACCAGATATATTTAGCTGAATTTTCACCTCCTCCCTTCCCCCCAAGTATGTGCTTAAAATAAAGGCGTGTACATACACGCAGCCGTTAATAAGTGTGCCTTCATTTCAAATTTTGTGCCTACAATGGTAGGGTAAAAAAAAAGTCACCTCTTCCCTTCATCCACCATTTTTCCTCCCCAGCAACCCCTATTTTAATTAAAACGTATGGTTATGATAGAATAACCAAGTCTAAGTTATCCTACATAGCTTTTTTTTACTTCTTAAATTTGAATTCACCGAAACACATAGACTATTTGGGATATATTTTGTCTTAGAGAATTTTTTTATACGATTTTATTTTTCAACATTTAAAAGTAACATTCTATTTGTGTACCTCTCATAACTTTTTAACCAGTGCATGTCTTTAAATCAAAATTTTAAAACACATAATGCACAATGCATAATGCACATAATGAACAAAACTAAGTATTTGGTTTTTAATCTTCTTTCATCCACACCATTTTGAAGTCAAATATGTTCAAAGGTGTTTTAACAATTTATTGTATTTTTTGTTTTGTAAAAAAAAAAAAAAAANGACATCCGAAAGAAATACTTGAGCAAAAAAAAAAAAAAATCCAGTTTTTAAAAACCTAAGCTTATAGGCCTATATAAATGCAACTACAATGAAATTCGATAATATTATATTATTCCTCCAGGAAATGATGAGAATAATATGTTCATATTTTTTCACTTTCACACATATATTACCCACAATAAGCCATATTTTAATATATATCAGGCCAAGGATATGAAATTGTGACAAAAAATTACAATTCTACTGAATTCAACCAAACTTTATGTATACATTGTACTCATTAATGGATTTTGTTTATTGTAGCCATAATAATGGGCCCAAGGTTCCTTTTTTTTTTAAGGTTTAGTAATAAACTATTGTAATAATATATGTTAAGGTTATCAAATAGTTTTGAAACGATCAAAATGAAAGTTTGTAACATAAATGATAAATACAATTTTTGTAAGGTAATTCAATGTTAAACTGATTACAAACTTTAAACCAACCTAGAACATTACCAATAGTGATTAAATATTTCCTATGATCTATTTTGAAAAGGTTATACTATTGCTTGAGGATCAAACAAGGATTGTTAAACTTGTAACATATTAAATTGAGATAGAGGTAATATAGTTGATATAACTAATCTCATCATATTTTTAACGAAACTAAGCATAACACAATCAGCTTTCAGAATCAAATTTAATATTGACCTTTTGGCTGAGAGTCGGGAGTATTAACCACTAACCCAACTCTACCTGTCTGGTTTGGTTGGTCAACTTCAAAGCAAAAACAAAGTAAGTTAATTCGAGAGGAATTTGTAAAACAAAACTGCCGTTCATTATTCTGAGGAACGTCTTAAATATTTACCCATTATTTCAAACATATCAAAACGTTACTATTTCTACGTGGAAAATTATCGTTGTTAAACCTTTCCAAAAATATTTGTCTCTATTTTTGATAGAAATTTAATTAATATAAACCATTTAATTACACCCCAATTCATCTATCAAGTGTAAGTAACATATAAAAAAGCTCGTCAGATGAAATATGAACCATTATTTTGGTGTTTTAATAAAGCTAATTTATGGCAAGTATTCAATGGTTCTATTCAGGTTGCAGCATACAATATTTTAATCGTTATGGATACCATTATTTCCCTCCTATTACTAGAGTTTTTAGATTTCTGGCAAATGAATTGAATGTTTAGGGATAAATTGTGATGTCGTAAATTGAGTTAGCTTGTAAGTAATATGCGTGGTAGTTTTTCAAATCAACTTAATTATTGAATCCATGCTTCAATAAATATGATAACTTAAGTGTGAAAAAATGATTGATATTATATTATACTAATAATGTAAAATTATATTAAGAATTCTGAAATATATATAAATTTTCACTTTTTTAGCGAAATAAAAATTATATAAGCGGCCAAGCACACATATGGGGAAGGGGAGTAAGGGAGTAATGTTTGCCGTGACCAAGAATTATGAGGGGGGGAGGTGGAGTCTTAACATTACAACTAAGTGTATCGGGCATCATGTTGTGTTAACAAACCCGACTGCGCGCACGTATAAATAAACAACGATCTACTCATTGGCTTCGATCGTCGAGCTTGGAGAAAACGTACGAGCACGTTCCAATAAAAGGGCTTTAAAGTTTCTACAATTAAAAATACTGTTTAATTAGGAGGTGGGTGCGTGATATTGTGATTAATATTAGGCCTAGAACGGGAGGTTCCCAAAATGGTGACAACGAATTTTAAGATAAAGGAAGGGAGGGAGGAGGTAAAAAAAATACTTCAAAATTTGCGTGACGTAATTTATGGACAGCCCCTAGTAATATATGGCAAGCTATATTCATAAGTTTGTTAATCAACCCAAATAGTTGTAAGCATAAATAAAGGATCTGAAAATTAAGATTTAGTATCCGTTTTTCAAGAATATTTTACATATTAATTATCATCTTGCATAGTGGGCCAAGTAATTAACCTACTGAGTAAACAAAATGTTCTCGAATTAATTATGTACTATAACATTACTCTGTGTGGTAAAACCTTTTCATAAACTTGATTTTATTTGGAGATAAAAGTGTTAAATTACTTTAAATTAACGGCAATACCGTATCGTAAAATAATGTTAATAACATACGTCTTGAAAATAATTGAATGATGTTCACTTTTTTAAGTGAGAATCAATAAAAGCATACTTTCAACACGATTTATTTTAGTGAGTTTGTAGATATGTAATTTATTTATAAAAATAATTGTCCATAAACCACATTTAAATATATCAATTTAAAAAACAGTAAAAATAAAAACATTTTTAAAACTCACATAGACGCAAATGAAATTTTCCGGGCTCAAACGAAATTGGCCACACCCTACGTTGCTAGTAACTTTTAAAAAAACCTAACCATATCTTTCTCTGCCGTTTCTTCTTGTTTTAACTTTTCTTTACCCTCCATCCTTTCCTCGGAATGAAAAGTGAGGCTGCGTACGGTTTTCATCGCTGTAGAAAAGGATGGATACCACTGGAGAGCCATTAATTAGCAAGGATGAAATGTGACGTCAAGACAGAACCCACGACTGTGCGACTCAGCAGTTGGTAAGCCTGGCCCTGTTGGAGGAAAATTAACACATCTACAAGGAGGAAAGGAGGAAAATTTCCACAGAACTTTAAAATGGAAGCTTCATCAACTCCTTGAAAGTTTTCAAACAGCCTGGTGTGTGACTTCATCAAGAATTTGAAAGTGTAAAGCTTTTTTTTTTAAATATATCAAGGAGTTAAAAAAAAATATTGTTATGTTGACAAATTTTAATACTTATTTAGCTTAATTTCCATTGAATAAAGAAAACAACGTTTCTACTAATTATTACTTAAAGTTTCGTGGATCATCTTGCTAAGTAAATTTATATATTTTTCCTAGATTTAATGCATTGGGATGATTCAGAAAACTCATTTGACACTCGCAAAATTGTGATGTTGGCTAGTCTTTGTTTACACTTTTTTTAAACGTTTAAATTATTACGTTTATAAAATCTTCAACGACTTAAATACTCCTTCCGTTCTCTAATAAAAATGGTTTTCATTAAAATTATTAAATAAATTGTAATTTTGTTACATCTAAAAATGTTATTTGCCATCGTATGGTATCAAACATATACTGACAAAATATTCCCCGTAAAAACATTCAAAGTAATAACTTTAGCACCCGACTCGGTGGCGTAGTTGGCTAACGCGCTAGTCGTGTTGAGCCCGAGTGCCGAGGATGGGGAGATCGAGGTTCGAATCTCGGTTGGGTGAACTGGGGGTGGTTTTTCCTAAATTGTTTTCCACCCTCCCTCCACGCAAATGCGGGTTCACTTCCTCTATTCAACCTTCCCAATTCCTAATCCATTAGGGTAATTAGTACTTAAGCGTATAAACCCGAACGTATAGTAAGACGTGGTGCTAAATAATAATAATTAGTTTAGCGGATCTCTGTTTTACTGTCTAATTCTAAATATGAATGTGCAGTGTGGTAAATATACAATTTAATCTGACGTCATAAAATAAATCCACTACTCAAAACAAAATAAAACATGCACACTGGATTATTGAAAGCAAATTATATAAAGTTGAGCCAATCACTTTCTATAAATTGTGTACAGTCCAACTTTTGTAAGAATAGACTTCTCTGACGTCTGGAAATGTTACTAGATTTATTTTCACGTATTCATACGTGAGGCCATGACGTATTCTGAAGACACATAGTAAACAGATAGTAATGATTTGGTTGCAAAAGTTGGACTGTATTTTAGCGACCTATATTTTTCCAAACTTCCCATACTGGAAGTCTACTCAAATAAAACAATGTACCGTACATAGTATTAAGAAAGAAGTTGACGCATGTATGACTGAATGTTCAACATTGACATAATTTGGAGAACACACTATTGGTCACGTGGCCTAGGTTGTGAGTTTCACAACACATTGTATTGCCTGTGTCTGGGAGGTCATGTTTCTAATCCTACCCCTTGTAGTTTTCTAAATGTGCATCATCACTATTAACTTCTTATCACCTATCCACGCTAGTACGGGTTCATTTAATCTAAGTTACCCTTCAAATATCTACCCTTTATAATAAATCCTTTTGTAACCTTGATCTTAAGCACTCAAATAAAGTTTAGATACATATAAAGTGCTTATTTTATTTGAATTAACTTTACATGGATCGTTTTCTACTTGACTCTTAAAAGCTAACTGCTCTTTTCCTCTCATAAATAAGTTGGGTTTTTTTTTGTATAATTTATATCTTGTCGTTCTATGTTCGTTTTTTCCTCAGTCGACTTTATATATATATGTATTTTTTTTCTGGATTCATATTTCACTTCTAGTGTCCGTTGCTTTGTTACTGTTTCATTCCATTAACATTTCTATTTTCTTCCCTAGTTCGTTGTGGAAAAAAAAAAAAGAATCAGTCACTTTTACGTAATTCTATTTCTTGGAAATGGAATGTAAAGAAAAGAAGGGATGTGTAGGAGATCTCTAATCCAATTCATGACTTAATTGATTATCCTATTCACCCCAACCCCTTCAACCCCTCCCTTCACCCTCGGAGAAACAATTCCTTGAATTTTTTGAAGTCCCAAAGGCACAGAAAAAAAACTTTGTCTTAGAAATATGTAAAAACAGTTTTTTTCTCAGATTATAGAATTTTCTCTATGTAATCCACGCCTTACTACCCATCCAAGCAATCCACTATATTTAAACTAATGTGGTAGGAAAGAGGGAGCTATAACTTAGAGTAAATATACACGCATTCGCGTGGGAGAGAAGTGGGAAATAACTAATTCAGTGCACATATCCGGGTTTCGATCTCAGACCTATCCATCGTTAGCGTTAACAAAACTAGGCTAAACAGAAGCCTACTTCAACGTGCTTACAGTTCAAATTATTATATTTCGAGGTAAGAAATCAAAGTCACCTTCGTATTTAACATTTATTCTCGTAATGCTACTTGGATAAAATCAACTTAATGAAACGTATTGAGCAATTTTACAAAGAGGGGCACCACTCAATTTAAAAGTTTAAGGACCATTTAGTAAGGGGTTTCTGTTTGATCCTCGGTCCCTGTGTTTTTCTGTAGGATTATACGTGCTCCTCTCCACAATGGGCTGGTGTCTGGCCGATGTGCTTAACTTAGAAATTAAGCCGTAAGATGTCGCTAGTAGCCGCACACACTGCGTTAAGAGGAACTAGTTGATTCGTCATTAATTTGTTAATACTTCTTGATAGAATATGAGCTCACTTGCACAATTGTGAACATAAAAACAGAATGACCCATAATTAGTTAAATATATCCAAAAATATAAACATTTCCCTAAAATTGGAGGTTAAATAGTTTAAACTTTATCCTACAGTAAATTAAATGCAGGAAGATCAACTTAAATAAATGGTGTGACAAAATCGCACAAATTTTTATCATATTGTGTATTATAGCTTTGAAGATAACTTTCAAAAATAGGCTTTAACTAAACCAGCCATAACTATGTTTTCTTCATAAGACAAATACATCGTCTTATTAATAACAATAATCACTCTTTATATATAATTTTTTTTAATCTAATATTTTTAACAAAACTCTAATTTTCAAAAATAAAATATTTGTTAGCTATCATAAAAATATTTGTTATTTGCAAAAATTAAAACGTATTCTCATTTAAAATAAAAACTATTCAGATTCCCATTTTGAATTCAATATTTCAGGTCAATTTAAAAAATAATCTGTAATTTGTTGGAAATAGACTGCACTTAGATTCATTTATTTTAAATAAATAAAGATACATTGTTCTTATTATATAAATAGTCCCGCGACGCCCATTTCTATCCAAATAATTAGTGCTATGTTTAAAAAAATCAAATTTTACAAAAATCAGCCATTAGTTAACCACTATTAAATGTTGCTTTTTTTTATTTTCACAACTACAGTAGCATTTAACAGATACCCATTTTGAACCAAATCAAACCATTTTTTTTAATATTCAAATAATAATCTGTAAAATACCCGGAATAGAATTTTCCCTTCAAAAACAGGTTACAGCTTTATTTGTCACGTTATTGTCAAATACTCCCCAGATGTACATTAACAGCAACATCGTTACAACTATTTTAAAAATAATTAAAATAATCAAATATCACTCTTCAGTTAGCGACCCTTTGTCAAATTTTACCCAGAACAAAGTATATAAAGTTATTTAACATGCAAAACACTCCCAAGATACCCATTTGGATCCAAATTGTTAAAGCCATTTGTAAAATATTGATTTTTTGAAAAATCAACCCTCAGTAAACTACCCTTCATAGAATTTTTGCCCAGAAACCAATCATATAGTGCTATTTGTCATGTAAAACAAAGTCTATCTATACATTTCAAAAAAATTGTTAGAGCCATTTTCGAAAAAATTTGAACTCAACAAAATTACTCATCAGTAAATTATATACCCTTAAACGGAGGGCTAAGGTAAAAAATAAAAAAGATGTATTATCTAAATAAATAATAAGTTTGAACTAAATCTATTCAACCGTTTTGGATCCGTGGTTAGGGACAGATAGATATACCGACAGACAGACAGAATCGTAAAATCCACTTTTGTGGGTTCGTGTTCACTTAAAACGTCAAACCTAGTCAAAATCTCGAGATTGGTTTTTTTGACTATCACAATACTTTAGCTTGATATGAGAAAGTAAAATAAATATAATTAAATTAAATATATTTAAAATATTAAATAATAATAGTTATTTAACTGAAACCCGACACCTAAGCTCACTTTGTAGTGTAGCTTCTTACTCATCTAAGGGTCCCAGGTTAGATTCGCGGTATGGCTTGAAAATGTATCATTAGTGAAGTCGGTGTTTGCCCTTTAACATTGATGAATTGATAGCAGGGGGGCTGGATGTTGTGTCTGTTCTAGATTTAAGTTAGTTTATGAGTGGGGTGCAGATATAATCACTCCTTTCAAAAAGTTCAAGTTAAAAACATCAACTACAATTTTAAATAAATATCAAAAAACTAAATCTTACACTACCATAAATAGAATATAAGAAGATAATTATATCTAATATGTCTACAATATAACATGACAAAAAGTTGTAAGGGAAAAAAATATCTTTCCTTAGACAACATAAAAATGTTTACATCCTTGTCAAAGAAATAAAAAGTCAGAAATAAAACAAGGTTGGAAGCTAAGCGCAAGGCTTTTATAAGGTCAGATAAGAGGGTGGGGGTGGTTAGGGGGGGGGG
>CABFWB010000296.1:336245-358619 GCA_902151455.1 Timema bartmani
GGGGGGGGGGCGTAAATTACATCGGTCTCGAGCAGACCACTCACTCTCCGCTATCAAGGAAAAAACCCTGCTTCTACCACGAGGTTCAAGGCAATACATAATACATTACGGTGTTATGAGGGTATACTATACCTCTCATGCGCACGCACCACTCTGTTATAGTAATAGTAGCAATTTATTCTACAGGAGGTTCGCCGCTGGAGTGTTGGTAACTGCCAACAAACAATATAGGTACATATATATATATATATGGGTTTGCACTGAGTCTTATTATCCGTTATGGTTGTACGTCTACTCAAATGTGTTAAGAATTAGTAAGATTGAATTTATAGGAACTATACCCACATTTGCATGAATGGAGAGTGGAAAACTATTTAGGAAAAAACCTCAGTACACCCGACCGGAATCAAACTCGCTATCAGCAATCAAGTCTATTGCGAGAGTGGCGTTTTAAACCACACGGTTACCGAAGTGGGTCAGAATATTTTTATTGCAAACATTGGTTCAAATTTACTAAGGTTTACCCAAGTCAAAATAATGATTATTTTCTTAATATACTATATAATCATTCAAATGTTTTATCTAACGCTTCTAATAAAAATTCCCTAAATATGACTGAATAATTAACTTTTTCGCAACTAATTTAAAGAACAAAATATATTAATAAAACTATTTGTTTTTGTGTGTTTTGAAGTTGTGGCAGCAAGAGAAATTATAGTGCGTGAGATAATAAATTAAAAAGGGCTATATTCATCAATGTATCTTTTTTATAACTGGCCAACACTAACTTTTAAGTTATTTAAGACTAGAGAGTTAGTTAATTAGTTATCTTGGTTGGACAGACTAGGTTTTTAGAAGCAAAGCGACAATGTCTGCAGTCTAATTTTCTTCGATAAACCATATCTTGAAGTTGAACCCAGTGACGTGTAAGAGGAAACCCGTCATTTAGCTCCAATGCCCCTTTCAACAGTTTCTTTCTTGCCTTCCCCTCCCCCACCCACACTCTAATCCTGTCCATACCACTCCCCTCCTAGACCCGATAATCAAGTTATCCTCGGATCAATTAAGTCCTTAATGACAGCGAACGTTGAACCGCTCCTCTTGTCTTTTCTGACGCAACCTTTATTGAGCTACTGCGCACGTTTAACGCACAACACTTTTTTTTATAGGAATAAGACAAGTATACATTTAACTGGCTTATTTCCATAAAGTATTATCCAATTCCAAACATATTTTATAAACACGTGTATTTAGGAGGAAACTTATTTAAACAACAAATATGAGCCTTTTTATATAGGTATATTGTGTGTTTGTATTTCATTTTAGTTGGTAGAATTGGGTGAGGGGCTGGCACGCATGTCTGAACTAAAATAACAGGGATCAATATCCATTATATTCAACGATCAGTTATTGATAACTTAACCTACCAATCTATTCTATTAAATCAAATGTTTTTTTCACTGACATGGTACTGACAGAGTCATTCTGAATTTTAAAAATCTAGATGTAAGATTTTCATTTTATTAGTTAGTCATATTTATTTTTAATTATTGCATCAGTTTTTTTTTAATAATTTACCAACCATAGCGAGGCCCTGTTTTAGCTTGACCATTTGGCATTTAGTCTGTATGTCTAGTGTCCGGATGTTAGTTCTGCGATAGCTATCAAATGTGTGACCTAATTTTAATAAAATCTGTCAAGGAAATTCTTTGAGCCTAAGTCTTACAACCTACTTGCTGTAAATAGTTTTTCGACCCGATCAAAAATCTATCTTTCTGTTTGTTTCACGATAACTGACATATGGTTGGACAGATTTTTTAACTAAATTTAGGAGGGACATTCTTTTGAACTTAGGCCAAACGATCTTTGTACTGTACATAGTTTTTAAATATAGTTATATATTTTAATATGGCATCCACTCAAATGTTTTTTTTTCGTTTAATAGCTCATCTCATTTGATTGGAATTTAAAATGTTAAGCACTCAATCGAGTATCTAGTGGGTATTAGTTTAAATTTTGGCATTTGTTAAGATATTTAAGTCTTAAACCACGTAATCTACGGTTATTCTCCATGAAAATAGTGTACTATTGAATATAGTATTCATTGGTTTTCTGTCTACTTGGTCACCAAGGGAAAATATCAAATTCTAATCCAAGGATAAATTGTAGAAGATATATCAACTTAAAATTCAAAGATCTATATGGACCTCAAACAGCAAAAAACATATCTATGAACATATGTCCTATGTTCAATGGTTCTCAAGATAAGGCCTTCCAAGCTTCTGCTGAAATTGTTAAAAAGTCCTACTTGATACACACCTGTGGTTCTTCTTGTAAATGACGTATCACTGCTGGTATAAAGACAGGACTACCGCTACACTAACATGATGTTCATAAGGACTATTTGTGTTGTTTTGGAGTCTACTATACACACCCAAGTTACTACCTACATAAATCGGAATATATATTTTACTTTTCTATAAATTATTATTTTATGTATTCATTCGGGAAATAATCCTCATCTTCTAAGACATGATAGAAAATCAATATTTTTAAGATATTTGAAAAAATGTAATAAGTTTTCTAGGCTATATAATACCATCAATATCTCTGAATTAATTTTCTTTACGATACTTTATCCACACTTAGTAAATATAAAAGATCTCAAACAGATAATATATAAACAGTTGACAAATTAAAATAATTGTTTATGCACCTGTTACAAATAACATAAAACAGAGTAAGTCATTAAATAACTATCGCAAAATCATTGCTTGAATTATTTTCAACTGGCATTACTGATTCCTTTTAGAGCATAAAAGACCTGAATAATTGTGATAAAAGTGAAAATTATGTCCCTCACCACAGCTTAGCTATTTCTATCAACTTTATAATGATGGCTGAAAAATTGAGAGAGACACAAATCAGGACTTTCTCTTTAAAAACTATACATAGCTTTAAAGCGACCGAAATCGTAGTCTAGTCTTTTTCTTTCAAACATATGGATTAATTTTTCTCTCTTATCAAATAATCTCTCGGAGAGCTGTATGTCAAAATTTAAATAAATTTAACCCTATAGTCGAAACGGGAGATAATTTAACTTGTGGATCTAATTCCTACAGATTTGACGGAGGCCCAAACCTAAGGATTTATTTGTAATTCTATGCATTATTTAAAAAAAAAACACGTTGACACTCTAATATTTAGTGTCAAAGTCTTATATCTTAAATTAACACTGTTTACTTTTAATTATTTTATAATGTTTTCTATAATGTTCATTTTAAAATATCTTACACTATTGTAACATACCAGCATCGATGATTACAAAACATATGTGTAAGAATCATCTAGTCCGTTTTTCCCTAAATTCCTTCCCACCATCCGTCCGTGCAAATGCGGATACATTTATCTTAATTATACCTTCCTCATCCATGACCTATTATTGTAAATAAAATTCGTGTAACTTGAATGAGTGGTGAGACAGAAAAACTCACGATAAATAAACGACCCCAGCCTACGTAACAATTAATTTTGTACTCACTTGAAAATGTCGATAAAAAGAAGGTTTGATCAAATGAACTGATATTATTAATAGAGTCAATAACTCAATAAACTAGGACGGTCATTGAATATCGCCAATCAGGTGCAACGATAGGAAGGGTGACGGTTGAAAGGGGTGGGAGGAGGGATCGTCGTTTTCCAATATGGGATGTGTTGGCAAGACTCCAAAACTGTGTCGGAAGGGTTGGTCCGTGAAGGGGTGAGAGGGGAGTAGCTGAGCTCTGTGGATCCTTTGCTTGGTTGGGGGGGAGGAAGGGCGAAGGGGGCACAAAAAGTTGGCACCTTTCCATTCGTATTACGAAATACAATACAGACCTCCGAGTAGAAATGGGCAACCCCCTCCTATCGTATATTATGGAGGACAAATGAGATCTGATTAAAATCTTGCCGCGTTCTATGACAAAGCGTTTGCAGAGATTCATTCAAGTTGTACGTTTGGTAGGGGTTTGAAGGAGAGGGGGGGCTATATATACCCCACTTGTATCGTACCCACGGTAAAACAATGCCTGAACTTAGAAATTGTTTGATGATTTATACGAGACAAGAAAATTGACCGGAATAGATTTTCTCTCCAATAAATTCTTATTAATTATACAACTCACGATCTATAGTAGGATACTGATAGAAATGGCTGTCCATGTTTGACAGTTACAAAAACTACTAAGACCACTTTAATTTATTCATAAGTCAACTCAACTGATATACAACCGTTACTTTTGATATAATATATTGTCAATACCAATACCTAACCTATATAAGTAGTTCTGTGAACCGTAAACTTCGATCCCTCCATTCACAAAATGAAAAGTACATCATGTTAATAATTATGTCATGCTCCCATCGTTACTGCGGTCTTAAGGTTTATCTTTGAATTTAAAGTTCCATAGTTTTTCCTTATATTTGAAGTTGATACTATTCCTTGGCTATCAAGTTAGATAGACAACAAAATAATACTATATTTAATAGTACATTATACCTGATTTGATGTCCGCGTGGTCTAACGCGCTACTCTCGCAGTAGACTAGACTGCCGATGACGAGGAGATCGAGGTTTGAATCTCAGTCGGGCGTACTAAGGGTGGTTTTATCAAATGGTTTTATACCCTCCCTCTACGCAAATGTAGGTACACTTCTTCTGAATATTAACTTTCTTATCTCTAAAACATTTGGGTAATTAGTACATAAGCGTATAGGCCGAATGGTTTGTAAGACGTGGTGCTAAAAAATTGTACAGTTTATTCATAGACATGGTAAAGAGAATAAATCTTTTTACGCGGCTTAGGACGTCAGTCTAGCAATATATGTCAAAATATGTTTAAAAAATACGCCGTAGATTCTCAATAGCCTGCTTATTCAAATCACTTGAGACGAGCTATCAAACGAAAAATATTCTGAGTGGCTGACATTTCAAAAAACCATATAGAGATTTTTATCGGCCTTGGTCCAAAGAATGTCCCTGTCAGATTTCTTTAAAATTGGTCAGTTACCGCTGAACAAACATCCGGATAGATGGACGGCGAACGGTCAAGACGGTCAAGTTAAAAAAAGAACCTCTCTAATTTCGTTCAAGATTAACAATAATATTGTACAACTTTATCAATAGTAACCACCATATATATATTTTGTAAATCCGTTTTATTTATATCCTTATAAGAATTCTAATTTACATTTTCTTTGTTGAGGAATTATTAAAAGAAGATTCAATGAACGAAATTATATTTTAATTTTTTTTAAATGTGATCACAATATTGAAAAGATTAAATAATCAACTAACGACGTGAGTCCAAACTAATCTATGCTGGTGGTCATACGGAATAGCACGTCAGAATCGAACCCTTGGCCAGATACATCAGGGGACGGGAGGGATATCATTTGTCATAGTGGTTTTATACACTTCTTCGTGCTAATGAAGGTGCTCTTACTGTCAATTCTACCTTGCTCATCCCTACCTCATTGGTTGTTATATACAAATATAATCCGCTTCATTGGCTGAACGGTCTAAGGCGTTATTCTTGTGTTAGACTGGGCTGTTGAAGACGGGGAGATCGTGGTTCGAATCCCAATCGGGTCTAATGAGGTGTATTTTCCCTAAATGGTTTATCAATCTCCTTCCACGAACATTTGGGTATATCACCTCTAAAATGCTTCCTCTCTCATCATTACCCCATTAGATTAAGTATCATGTATGTGTCTAACCTCTACAGGTAGTAATACGTGGTGATAAATAATAATATATATGACTAGCACGAATGGTCAGTCAGGTGCGATGGAAAAAAAAATCTGGACATAGCTAATATTAGTTTTTATGACAGATAAAACTATAGAGTTTTGTTTTTATGAGCACACTGCTTCCCTAAAACGAGCTATTGTACTATGAGATATTTATATTACCATATATCTATTCTGAACAAATAAATTTAAATAAATTAGTGAACCCAAGTATTTTTTCAATTTACTTACTGAACGCTTCACGTCTTAAAGCGTAAGTAGTTCAATGACATGTGATTAAGGTGAGTGGAAGGGAACGCAATGTAAGATCAGTATTTTAAAAGTTTTTATAGCAAAAAAACTTGCTTTAGCAAAATAGATAAAATATAATATTTATAAATTTTGAAAAATTATACATTGATCATGGGATTAGAACCCGGAACCATTAGCCTAGTGCGCCAATGCACTATCAATGAGTTATTCATGATTCATCCTGTACGCATGGCCATTCTTCAGCCATAGCTTAAGGCAGAGTCTGTGATGGACGTGTGAGAAATCATCGTATTCCTATTTAGCTATCATTGATACATCATATACTTTACCTTAATTTATGAGTGAAGAATTACCCTAATCATGATACAAATACCAGCTAATTAAGTGCTAGAACATAATATGGTATCTGATGCGGCTGTATCTGTACCTAGAACATCTCACAAAATTCTATATTTATGTAAGAATTAATTGTATAAGCTTATACTTTCTCCAAAATAGAATATTGTTTCATTAAATACGTTTAGTTTGATTTTAGATGCACAATAATATAAAGTGTTCTTGAATATTTGTCATGAACATCGCAGAATTCGAACAGAGACTTTTTTAAACTAAGAGAAAAGGTTATAGCCTATCCTCCACTAACGGTCATTTAACTAGGGAAGAGGGTGGCTACATTTACAAGGAGCATAAATAAATTCACTAAACCAAATTAACTAAAGCAGAATTAAAATATGTAAAAAAAAGCAAAGTAATTTAATAGAGGAAAGTTACAGAGAATGGCCTCGTAGTTTTAAAGCTAAGGAGTTACACAGAAATCACGATCAAAAAGAGCACGAGCTTTACTCGCTCGCCTCCAGAATATAGCACGGTAATTATACTGAAGGAACAAGCAAAGTCTGTATGAGACCGTGTAAAAAGAATGTGCCTTGAGGGTCCCACCTACCGTCAAGAGTATATTCACTTTGAATATATCCTTGATCTAAGGATCTCTAAAACCAGATCCTTTCAGGATGAATCCAAACTAAGGTATTGAAGAGACAAACAAAAACTATCCACCTTAAGGGTGACAGCTATTTCAATTAGAGTTTTGAATAAAAGACGTCCCCCGTCTGAGCCATAAGAGAGAAACAACATTCATTTGGAAAATGCTATGAGTGATTTATTTTGACTAAATATTTACTTTACAAGATTAAAATAAATAAATCCTTCATAAACGAAAATAGAAAACGAACATGAAACAATATATTGGTGCGTGCTGCCACGCGCTACCACAAATATGCAACGACACTGCAAGAACTCGATGTCACAACTCTCCGTGACTCGTACAAAATGAATGACTGACCATAAACCATACATTTAACTAATCTTTACGTTGACTTGAACAAATATACATAACTGGAACCTCTAAACTGAAATATACACATAACTGGAAAATAAATAGGTTTAAGAGTCCCGTCCACCCCAACGGATAACTTTACTTACTTTAATTCATAATAATTGAAACACTACAGCTTAAGGCTCCTTCTCACTGATACGACAAATAATACAAACACACATTGATTAATAATATAATAGCGTCAAGGACAAACTCCGTACATGAAATATAAAGTATGGGTAAAGAATCCCGGTCACTATTCTGACATATTCTCGCCAGTACTGGTCCGAACCACGAAAATACCATTACGTTGATCTTCATTTTCTTGGCGAAACCCATCGCCTGCTGGGTGTCTTCTTAAACTCTCTTCCTCAGGAAGGTTTAGTGTTTCTCTGCTTCAAGTAGAAATGTAAAGCTAAAGTTTCTTGTTTGAGTACTGACGAACATCAACTATGTGTGTCCGAGTGGGAATTTAAGTGGAAGGGGGTTTCGTAAAATGATGGCATCGAGGTACAATCAGCATCGACATTAGCACCTAGCACAGTCCAAATCCTGTAGCCGAGCTACGTCATATGTTGGCTGGCCACATCCTCCACTCACTGTCAGGGGTGGATCCAGAACATTTTCATTGGGGGGGTCATAGCTATAAATAACATAGTTACTTACAATGTTAAATATCTGTTTAAAGCCGTTTAATAGTTTCTCATTCATATTTCATCTTATGTATGTTTTAAACCGTGGTCATTCTCCCCAATTTTTTTAAATCAGATAGTTTTTATAAACCATTTGGAGTGGCCATTCTTCAACAAGTTTTTTAAAAAATGTTCATTTTAAAAGCTATGAGTAGTCTTCACCTTGATTTTTTTAAATTAGGTTATTTTATAAGCCATTTAAAGTTTTCCCCACCCAGACATTTTTGAAATTTGGATGCCCCTCAAAGCTATTTAGCGTGATCCTCACATAGTTAGATACCTCTAAAAGATAATCTTTGAAGTGGTGTTCCACCGACAAAATTTTGAAAATTGAATTATTTCAGTCTTCTTTGATATGTGGTAGTCTACCGTCTTTATGCATGTATGTATAATTTATTTGTGTTGTATTTCTTTCTAAAATTTGAACTTTCATTTTGTTTTTTGTATTAATTTTCTAACTTTCACAGGGGGGTCAACTCACCCTTTGACCCCCCCCCCCTCCCCCCTGAATCCGCGCCTGCTCACTGTCTCTCGTGCAGGCACCTCATTCTCAAACCTCGCCGGCCGCTTGAACTGTCACTATGGAAACGATGGACGGATGGGTGACGCCCGTCCTTCTTCCAGTGAAATTTGGTTAGCTTGTTGGAGTAAAATGACCATATGTGCTAAGGAAAACGGTAATTGAATATAATATATTGATGAGGTGACAAAGCTATTGCAATGTAGGAGATTGGTAGTTAACTTGTGGCTGGCGACCTGAAGCATGCCAATATTACTAAGTTATGTTCAAGCTCCACGATACTCTTGACAAAAGGCTTAGATTAACACGTGTAGAAAATTATACAACATATTTATTGAATCAATATTTTATTTGTTTGGCAAAAAAAAAAAGCTTTTTGTTACAAAAACTGTGAAAATACAAGTATAAGCTCACGTTTAACTTCCACCTCACCTTAGTAATAGAACCAGCGTTATCATAGGTACTAGTTCATAAAAAGTAGTGTACTTGTGGCGTAGAAGATAATTAACACGTTGATATTTCTTCAATGAAACGGTTATTTTAATTAATCAGGTTGTTCCTGAAAATTTAAATTACCATATTTTTTTGTGTATAATTTATTTTTAGACAACCCATTACTTTTTCGATATAAAATAGCATAGTAGGTCGTTCTAATACTACTTAGTACATTAGTTATCAATTATAAATCAGAGGATTTGAATAAGACATCGCGTTCGTATTAATTTTTCAAAAGAATTAGTAATCGCATTCTTTAACGCGTCAATCTTACGTTGATGACGTTAAGTTGTAGGTGATTTGTGAAAAAATACGTTCACAAAAAAACTTCAAGATAAAAACAATAATTTTATAACACTGTAGGAATATCTCTAGAACTATTTTAGAATGAATGGTTTTTGTGTCAAAGGTGTATCTTTAAAACTCGCTGAATAAATCGTAAATTCGCTCACATGGGAAACCTTATGAGACCTGCCATGACGTCACATGTAGGGAACGTCCTTAAACTCGATTGTTGGTGACGGGAAGACCGGGGTTCAAGTCTTGGTAGGGTGTACTGATGGTGATTTCCCACAATCCCTTCACTTAAATGGGGGTGCTTTACCTCTAAAAAAATAACTTCGCATACCATTTCCAATAAAGTAATCAGTGAATGTGTGTAAATTTAAAGCTTACTAAGACGTGGTGGGAAAAAAAACCTTTATGATTCAATAGTGAATACAACTTATATAAAGATCTTGTCAGCAGATATAGTAATGTAATTCTCTTAGCACTTAAGACTTTTAGGTAGAGCAGAGGCTTTCATTGACAAATACTCTCTTCAAACAAGATATCTGGTATCTAATCCTTTCTTTGCACAACGTAGGAGTACACACGATAAAATACACTCAATTCAAAAAAATATATCTAACAACTCGTCTACTATATTAATATATGATTATGTATATCTTAATATATATAATTCTTCTGTACGTGTGTATGTCACTGAACTCCTCCTAAACGGCTGGATCGATTTTGATGAAATTTTTTGTGAGTGTTTGAGTGGGTCCGTGGATGGTTTAGATTCACAATTGGACCCGGTAGGTGGCGCTGCAATCGGGTTCTAGGAATATTTTTTTTAGATTTTTTACATATCAGAACATGTAACCTAAAAATTTCACCCCCCCTCCCTACCATCCCCCAATATTTATAATAATGAATATAATATTAATAATTGACCGTTAAAAAAATCATAAGTTCATCAATAATTGACCGTTAAAACCTTCTGAAAAGTTCATGAATAATTGAACTTCTGAGAATAATTCATAGTTATGTTTGTTTTTCGATACAGCTGATATTTGTGGAGTTGTGGGCGAAATGCCAAAAATGAAAATATGTTTTATTTTGTATGTTGTCTTGACAAACACTGAATTTGTAATATTTGTGTTACTCACTAATTGGAGTTCATTGTGAATTTGTAATTGTGATGATCACATAGTATTTGTTTTATTATCGAAATCAATTATGCCACCCAAACGAAAAGCCAACGTTCGGGCAGGACAACGTCTGTCGGGTCCGCTAGTATAGCTATAAAAATATACACTCCGTTTACCCTGAAAGATAGCAAGCTTGCCTTGACAGATTAACCTATTACATTGCATCGTAAAGATATACCAGAGTGGAATAATGCGAGGGAAGCTTGCTACCTTACAGGGTAAACGAAGGGCACGATCTGGTTACCCTGAATGATAATAAGATAACCTAACACTTTGGAGAAGCTTTTTATATAAAGCTATGCTATAATCGGTCAAGTTAATATTCTTTTCTTTCAGAGTAAATGGAGTGTAGACTTACCCACCCTGAAACGTAGCAGTCTAACCTTTATTAATTACATTATGGTTCTATATTGAGGTCATTGAATCTAACAGGTGAGCTTGCGTCCTTTCAGAATAAGAGGGAACATGTATGCAGTAGATTTAGGAAACGTTTTAAATGTTTATTTAATTAATTTAGCACCGCGTCTTACTATCCGTTCAGGTTATACGCTTAAGTACTAATTAAGTTAATGGATTAGGAATAGGGAAGGTTGAATTTAGAGAAAGTGGACCCGCATTTGCGTGTAGGAAGAGTGGAAAACCATTTAGGGAAAACCACCCTCAGTTTACCCGACCGAGATTCGAACCTTGATCTCGCCATCCTCGGCAGTCTAGCTCAACACGACTAGCACGTTAGCCTGCTACGCCACTATGGCGGGTAATTTTTAATATAAATTTCATTATGATTGTTATTACTATAACGTTTAACTCCATAGCTATTAATAGAATAATCTATTATATAGGGAAGGTTTTTCAGAGAAAGTAGGCTATACCCGCATTAGTGTGTAAAGGGAATGGAAAATTACAGTTATGTATATTGGTGGGAAACCAACCCAAACGCATTGCGTGAATGACGTTTTAAAACATTTAACCATTGATTCGGGTAGCTCTTTTTTATAGCACTTAGAACAAGTATAAACCTAAAATATCTGTGATTTTTAGATCTAATGAATGTACACTAAATTACCCAATTAAACTCTCTCTTGTGTAAATTCGTGGATACTTCCCCATTTGATTTGAGAGTGTCAAAATTAATGAACCTACGCTAAGAACAATTTAAGTAAATACTCGTTCTCATCACCTCAATACGCAAGCGAGCTCTGAATCGTTGAATTACTTCTCCAATAGCGGTTTGAGTTTGGGAAAGAGGATGTTCCTCCTAACCTTTATTTTTCCATCCCCCAACCCTTCGCCTCCATTATTCTCCCCGACTAGAGAGGTTTGTTTTAGAAACAAGTTTGTGTGGGCTGCTGGGAGGATCCCCCTTTTCTCCGCATTTAATTGTTTTCAAGCCGTCCCAAACAATACCTACCTAACAAATTCTCATTAATGGAATTGGTAGCAATTACACCCCCCTCCCTCCTTTCTCCACCCAACCATGTTCTCGGTACAATGAGGATGGTCCTGATCTTAAGGTGAGATAGTGCACAGATTGGGAACTTTTGTTTATGTGTAGTGGCGTGAGTGTTGTTCTGTTTCAGGTGAAATATACATCCAGCCCTTCTGCAAGGATATATATATATATATATATAGCTCTATTATATTCTATTATTTAAAGAGTTCAGATAGTTAAGTGTACTTATATTGTTGATATTGAGCACCATTATAGCAAGTAGGCGTTGAAATATCATTTGATATTTTCCATCCCGTTAAATTCTAAATAAACCTCAAAATATTTTCAGAAATTAAACCCATATTTAATAATTCCAGCAAATACAGGAGCTCCACCATATGGTCCATCACCTAGAACCATAATTATATTAGACCTCAAATAACTCGCACTGTGGGTCACGCTGTGTAGAGTGTCAGGCTCGCAATAGGTCTGATCGTAGCTGATGGGGAGACAGGCGTTTGATTCTAAGGGCCAGTTTCATAGTCAGATTTAGTACGCCTAAAGTGCGAGTCGATACTAAATACAGGACGACACCTACCTAGACCAAAATGGAATGGGCCAGTTTCGTATATGAAACTGGCCCATTCCATTCAATTTCAGGTAGGTGACGTCTTGTATTTAGTATAGCGCCGCACTTGAGGCGTACTAAATCTGACTATGAAACTGGCCCTATATCAGGTGCGATAAGTGTGGTTTTCTATACATGTTTTCCACGCGTCGATGCGGGTCCATTTAGTCTGATTACTCTCCTCATCCTTACCTCCTATATTTAATCTAATTTTTCTGGGATGAAGATGTCAGAATATGTATCCCAGTCGGGTGTAATGAAGATGGGTTTTTTCCCTAAACAGTTTCCATCTCTATTTAAAATAATCGGGAGTTTTCCTATAAAATATACCTTCCTCATTCTTATCGTAATAGCATCATTAATACTCACTACCTTTATAGGAAATATGGGGGGGGAAAAGCATAATGCATGTATCCTGTAAAGGTAGTGGGACCATTTGGATGGAAAATAACTATTTTATATAATGCTTGTGTTAAAATGTTTGAACCCAAATTTTCATATCTCCCCTTCGTTCACACCACCTGAAGACTACATTTTGAAGCAACAGGGATTTGAACTAGGGTCACTTAGAACTTAATTATAAATATCTTAATCACGACAAATTAATTATTTTAATATTTTATTATGTTAATACCCTCTTTTATATAAATAAAAAGTATAGCTTAAACAAATTAATTCAAACTGATTCATTCGAAATTGGATGTGTCCATGAAACTAGGCATATGCTTGCGAGAACTATAGGTAACCAAGTTTTGTCCACGAATTTTTTGTGAAACTGTTTTGTTATATTACTTGAGATGCTACTTCTGAAATCAAGAGTGTTGGAAAAATACTGTAGAGACGTTGGTCTTTGCACTAAGCATACCACATTTAAGAAATGCAAAATCTTAGTATAAGGGCATATTATATTATTACTAAGCCCCGTTAGTCCCAACCCAGGATCAAATTCGGGTCCCCTAAACTTAGAGTAAACCACCAAACCTGAGGGGATGGATGAATTTAATCAATAATTTATAGAATATTCAGTGATATGGGTACCAAGAGTAATTGAATGAGCTATAAATATTTGATCGACCCAAAATCTGTTGGTTTCCTCACTGTGGGTCATTTCCCGTGGGGTATATCGTTCTTTGATTGACCAAGCATGGATTCCGTGTGCAAGACATCTCCACTCTGTCGGGCAAGCCACGATCGCTGCGCCAGCTGTCACGTCAGCGAGGGTAACCAAGCGACAGAACTAAATGCTCTCGCTGTACGGTCAACGGTGTTTGCTGCCGGCGATGCTGGAAAGCTCTTAAACACATACGCGCGCGAAGGAGCACTGTCCCGTTTGCACGCATGACGATGACGTCATCTGGACGCTGCAAGTCCTGTGACGTGTAATAATTAATCACTTCACTCCCCAAACCGGCCTCTGGGTATAGTGGTCAGTTCACCTGACTACGAACCTAGGGGTTCCGGGTTCGATTTTCAGCTGGTACCATGGGTATTTTTCATGAAAGGTGAATTATCTCAAAGGTCACAGGAGTTTGGTTAGTTAGACTTAAGTTAAGTTTAAGATCACTCCTGGCTTCACACCTTAATCACTATCATCACATCATCTAATTTCGAGTAGTGACTTATAGAAAACCTCCCAGGTACACCCTGGGCAACGTTCTGTACCGCCAGAACGGCTAAAAGCCTGCACGCACAGTCGACAGAACTAGATAGTATATCTCTCACGATCAAAGATGCCCTACGTTAAAAAAAATAATCCCCGGTAGGGGAGAAATTGTGGGTTTATAGCTCTCTGTTGACTGTTTCGCTTGTAGAAGTTTCAATAATTAGAGTATTATTGTCCTTTGAAACGCCTAATGGGTGATGCTATTTAAACGCCAACTTTATATCATCAGAAATATCTTATCAGATGAAACCATTTACTATCAAGTGACTACTGGTAACCACCCATCGATCAAATTCTGCATAACTCAACTGACAAACAAACCTTAATAAAGTATAAAACTTATTATAATTAATAACTAGCCTCCCTTATCCCTCCTCCCCCTTCCACTTACTTTTATTCTCTCACCTGAAGTTACAATTTTCTACGATAGTGAGGACTTTTGGTTACAAGGTGGAATGCAAGTTTGGATAAGTAAACATTATGAGTGTCAACCGTACAGATATTTCTGTAGCCAATATTATTAATACTAAAACGCTTGTATTTACCATGATGCAATATTGTTGATCCCGTGTTTAAATCTAATAGGAACTAAGAAATCATCATTTAGTTGATATAATCTATTCATTTAGCTACGTTGATTTTATTACAAATGGAGAATTTTAACATCTTAACACAAACATATTATTTAATTGCTGTCAGCATTTATAACATTTTAACATTATTAATTATCAGTGGTGACCTGGCGGTCTAGAGGTAAGGTGTCGGACTTCAGTGCTGAGGGTCCGGGGTTCAAACCTCGGTCCCGGCACGGATTTATCTGATTGCCAAACCCTTCCTTCACCTCTGACAAGACGTGTATTAATCACAACTTGTGAATGTGTGGAATGCCAGGCCTCCACCGTAGTTCGGATTCCACGTTAAACTGTAGGTCCTCCATTTCATCTCACAATCACCCTGCCATTACACATTAGCGTAAGTGCGTATAACCCGAACGGGTAGTAAGACGCGGTGTTAATAATCATAATCATAATTATCAGTGTCATTTTATAGTTAATGAAAATATCTAACAAAAGTGACATATGCAGATCCCATTAATTGACGTATGAATACGTGAAAGTATATTTAGTATCTTTTCCTAGCTGTCGGATATTTACATATTCATAAGAAAATTGGGTTACATGTATAGTATTTTAGAAAGCACTAAGAATATGCGAAAAGAGCTATGGATTTATCCACCATATTATAATAAATTGGAATTATTTGTTTACCATATAGTTGCACTCTAAAAGTTTGAATCTATTTATGAACTACACATTGAAGCTAATTAAGGGATTAATTTAATTTTATAAACTTATATTTATCAGCATATTTTTTTTAAGTAAATCAAAAATTTATTCTATTATTATGTTAACTAATTACATATAAACTAATTATCAAAATCTTGGCAAAATCACCATGCCTTACTTAAAACTTGGTTACATGTTGTGTTATCTGTACTTAACTACAAATTTATGTAAATTGTTTCCATGAGCGTTAAATGTTCCACTGTCTAGTTCTATAGGCGTGGTAGCTTCACCATACGAACCAAACTTAAATTTGGATATGAGCGATGCTAACCCAACCTTCATCTGTATCATGGCATAGTCCATTCCTGAAATAATACCAAAATATCAGTGTACATTTTTCCTTTCTATTGTATTCAAAACGTTATGAATGAATTTAAAGATATCTTCACTTAAATATAATTTTTTCACGAAACATGATAATTGAAAGTCTCCATACACGAATTATTATCAATACTTCAAAAAATATTTAACATTAAAATAATGGTTTTCCCTTGTGGTGGTTGAATATATAAGAATATAAATTTTAAGCTACAAATATATTATTAGTTTTACTCTTCCGTCATTATATTTAAGGTGTGGAAGTAGGAAACGCGATCTGGGGACAGTGTTTTAGCCGTTTTTATAACCCACAATTTTTGGCCAAAATAAATAAAATATTGCTACTGTATACTTATAATTTAATTTTCCTAACATAGTGATATCAACAGTTATTGAATATCTGGCAAGGGTGTCTTATAATTTAATGACAACTTTTTATTTTAATTTAAAAAGTTCATTATCTAGTGCCCCTATGCTCATAGCGTATATTCAACAAATCTTTGTATCACTATGCGAATGAAATTAAACTCTATTTTTCTACTGGAGCGATATTTTATTTATTTTGTACAAAACAAAATTGGCAGTAAAAACTAAAAAAAAAAAAACTGCCCTTAACTCGCGTTCCCTACATCCCCACCTTAAGTGAAGCACCGTCCTCCTTAGAACAGATTATTGACTGAATAAAAATGTATGCCAATTACATGAATAGTTTATAAGCCATGACCCACCCCGGTGGTGTAGATAGCTAACGCGCTAGTCTCATGTTGAGCTGGACTGCCGAGGATGGGGAGATTGAGTTTCGAATCTCACTTTGGTGAACTGGGGGTGGTTTCCCCAAAATGGTTTTCCACTCTCCCTCCAAGAAAATATGGGTTCACTTCCTCTATATTCAACCTTTCCAAGTCCTTACTCATTAGCGTAATTAGTACTTAAACGTATAACTCAAACGGGTAGTAAGATGTGGTGCTAAGTATTATTATTATCATCATCATCATTATTATTACTATTATTATTATTATTATTATTATTATTATTATTATTATTATTATTATTAACCATGACTCTTTATCAATGAATCCATGAGGTGCTCTTGTGCAATAAGACCTTACATTTCTTGGTAGTTTTATTATAAAGCAAGGACTCCCAAAACCATTCATAGCTCGTGGATTTATGGCTGAGACTTACCGATACACTTTCTGGATCCGATACCGAAAGGCAAAAAATCGAGCAGATCTGTCGAGCTCTTGTTTTCAGGGTCAAACCTATCCGGATAGAACCTTTCCGGGTCAGGGAAGTATTGCGGGTCATGATTCAAGGCATAGACCGGGATTATAACCTGGGTTCCTCGTTCAATCCTCACCTCGGTCCCAGGGATCGTGTAAGACTTGCTACAAACTCTGTTCAGCATCACGTCAGGATGATACTTTCGAAGAGTTTCTAAAATCATTTGTAAAATAACATTTATTAAATCCAAAAATTAACTAATTATAAGAATAATAAATAACTTGGAAACTAATAAATAATTAAATACATTTTTCAGAACATGAACTCAACTTTAAAAATTTAAACTACCACGTCTTATTATATAAAAATAACATCAATATATTAAAAAAAAACTTTTTTTTTAAAATCATATTCTCTCAACATCTTACTATTCTTTCGGTCTATGTGCATATTAACACTAAAGGAGTAGGTATTATTAAGGTTTAATCTATAGGAATTGTGTCCAAATATATGTAAAGTGACACTGTTTTATATTTTTTTTAAATCCCTCAGTACACCTGGGTGGGATTAAACCCAAACCCTCCTGATACCTAACTACGAGACCAGAAGATACTTACGCCCTTTTCTTTGTAGCCGTAATTGCAGGCTATTTAATAATACAGTTAAACTTATATAGAAACTATTCATTTTATCATTGTGTGACGCAATTGCTTCATCATCGCTTGCATCCATAAATAATAGAAAGGAATGTAAAGAAACATCAGCAATAAATCGAATAGATAAGGTTAAAATTGAAGCGATGATATATATATATATTGGCATGTATCGGGTTAATCTCAAGGTCTATTATCGGTAGCGTACTCATATGCTAAATGTCATCCATCAGTATACCGTCAACAGCACTCACCGTAGATAACTTGGTCCATATACTTCATGCTATTTACAGCCTCGTAAGTGAGCTCCCCGCCATGCCGACGTAACGACGAGTCTACATCTTCTCTGAGGTTTTCCTGAACATTTGGGTTCATCGCCAGCTCATGAAGGCAGAAGTTCAAGATGCCAAAAATCATCTCCGTTCCGGCATACCAGAACAAAAAATACTGGGTGAATATGAATCTACCATCCAGACCTAAATACGACACGGGAACGTTAAGGAAACTTTGATCTTACTGATTTGTGTATTTGGTACTTTAAACACCAAGGTTATTAATGACTTAATTTAAATTATAAAGGTTGGTAGGTTAGCCTGTATAAATGGCACCTACATTAGTATTTGGAAATGATTAGTAATCTCAGCCCTAGTGCCCTCAATCTAGATTGAAACCTTGACGATTGCATCGCTTGCAATTAGGTACATTGCAAGCTTAAGTCCTCCAGATTATGCGGGTTTTAAGTTAATCAAACAATAATTCCAACTGATGTCATTTGAAACAACATTTTAGATATCACTCACACAATTATGACGTCATTTAAATGTTATAGAGTAAAATATGGTGTAGAATAAGTCTACCAATATTCTGTCAACCTCATTTAGAAGATAAATTTGGACAAAAGTGGTACTGAGCATTTGAAGCTAGATATTTTCTTTATCGCTAAGGCTGTGTCCAAAACTGAACGCAGGGATTACTTAGAATAGATCATTCTTGCGTTCTCGCCTTTATAAATACAACTTTTAATTTTTTGATATTATTTATTCTTTAAAACTTGTTTTCCGAGTTATTACAGTAACATAAATACTGTAAACATTGTGATTTGCGTGTAGTGCAAAATAAAGAAAACGTAAATAAATCTACTCTGGAAGAGAAAAAGTAATAATATAAACCAGTTGTCAGTCAAACACCGCACCAAGGCCGAGTGAGGATGGTAACGACATATTGCTTTTATCCTTCTTTTTAAGGACGTGGAAGGATGCATCGGCATCCTTGATGACAATTCGGATGGATATATACTTATACACTTCCTTGCCGATACAAATGATAAGGGTTGCATGGGAAGGTGATCTATGCATAAGTAAAAAAATATTGGACACATCCCGAATTAACATACAGTGCCAAAGTATTGACATGTCATTTAATGTTTTCGGGTTATCAATTAAATGGAGGTTATTGTTGGAGGTAGATAATACTGTTACGATGAACTCTGCTATTATGGTATGTGGTTTGTTTTGTTTGTTTTTTAGAAGCTAATTTGTTTGCTGTGATTTAAAACTACATAAAATACATAAATCAAGTTCAATCATTCGCAGCTATATAGTTGAAGTGCTTATCACCAGGAAAGTGTGTCTTCTGTTTATACATTGACTGCAAGCAAGATCTTTTAATTTGGATTACTACATACAAAATACATATTGACTAATGTACTGAATTTACCTGAATATAACACGATTTTTTTAAATTGTGTTTTCTAAAAATCGTGAGTCATTTTGTATTCGCGTATATGAAATTTTTTCTGCCAGGTTCAAAGTTTTTTTGTTTGTTTGTTTTTTGTTTCTAGTAAAACACAACAGACTATATTTTAGATCAAAACGTAGCTTGTTGACTAGCTTTTCAAGGTCAAGCTTTCTTTCCCGATCCCAGCGGCTGGTGCGTCCTCTCTTAGCTTTTGACCTTGACAGGATTCTAATACAAGTGTGATGTCTTTATTTTAATAAACCCTATTATTCCCTATAATGTGGTAGCTATGGGTCTACAGCAACTTCATTCTTAAATAAATCAAGCTACTGGAGATCTTTAAATCTATTATGCGCTTTTACCTATCAGCATAGATATAGTTTGAGGGATCATCATATATTTAAGTAAATATGGGGTATCAAGAGAGTATTTAGGCGTTATTATCTTAGGGTTGACGTTGGTGACGATCTAATAATGCCATGTTATTAAGTAAAATTGTGGTGTAGTCAGAATAAATGCGTCTGCAGGGATAGTATTACAATTTTCGGGACTAATAGCTCTTCTATATTTGTAACATCGCGCTTTATGGAGCAGAAAGTTGAACTCGCAGGAAAATGTAAAATAAAAACTTGTAGAGCTTTTAAATGTGGTTCTGGAGACGATTTGAGAAGATCAAGGGGATAGACAGGATGACAAATGAAGAATTTCTAAGAGTGAGTGAGAAGAGAACCATTTTGGATGTGATTATTCTGTACAAAGTAAATTGGATCGGACACATCCTTAGAATTATTGTCTTATGCACGATGCATTATAATGAAAGATAAGGGTAAAGATGATCTTAGGAAGGAGGATTAAACTGATGCATGACTTAAAGGAAAAAAGAATATTCTGGAAGATGAAGGAGATAGAGGTCAGGGTGCATTGGCTGTCCAAGCTCACTGACAAATGGAATTGACTTGTCTTAATACAGCGCACATAATAATATTACAAATAATAATAATAGTTCTGTATTTTATTACTAAATGGTTAGATGAAGTTATGGCTCTTGTATATTAAAAACCTTATTCTATGCTAGTAAGAATGTTGAAAGTATATCTTCTAATTATTTCTAAAAATCAAATATATCCATTCGTACATTTGGGAATGCCAAAGTCCTGATGGAATTCAACTTACCCAAAAGCTCTTTTTGAGGCCACGTATCAAATGCTTCAATATTTGTGGTCGGGTTCGTAGCATCTTGATTGCTATGGTTAGCTTCACCACTATATTTTTTAAGGTTTCCTAAATCAATGAGAACCTGTAAAAAATCTTCTTTAACTATATTGTTAGTTCGGCGAAGGTTTACCACAGCATCGTATATTCTTAAGAAAAAATTCTGTGGTATGTGATCAATAAAACACTTTACTAAAAAACGAAGTTTTGGAAAGTACCTGTGGATAAACCCTAAAAAGTTTGACGACACACGACTTTTTACCAGACGGCGACTCATTTCATGAAAAGGCGAGCTAAAATCTTTCATAGAGCTTATGTCAAAACTTAAAGCGTAATAGCCGTAAACATCCGTCACAAACCTAGTTGTGACCTCTGCGATATTGATAGACTCGTACAGAATTAAAGTTTCTATTATTTTACTCATTGAAGCAGAGTAGTTAACTAAGACGTGGAAAGTCTTCTTTATTCTATTCAAGGAAAATATTGGACTCAATTTATTCCTCAAAAGCTTACGCGTTATTACATCTGTATCCAGCACGCAAAAAGGGTTTGGTTGTTGATCAGTCTCTAGGTATTTTTTACGTGAAAAGTATTTTACATCGGCATCTAAAATTCTTCTCGCCAGTTGAGGGTCGCGTACGAGTAAGACAGGTTTCGTTAAAAGGTAAATCCCTCCAAAACGGTGCCCGTCAAGTTTGTTATAAAGCCAAGAGTAGTGCAGAGCTTCTGAGGTTCTTTGGAAGAAAAGGTCCTTGATGTTTCCAAAGAACGGTAGTGGTCTGACGTAGGGAACTCCTCTTTCCCTCCAGTAGTTGAAATATATATTTAAATGATAGTAAATAAAAAGTAAAATATTAGTTAAAAACAAAATAATAGTAGTGCTATTTAGAACAAAATTCATTATAATGATTTGAACTCTTTACTTGAACATTTAAACTGTAGCTTACACTTTAGTATGAACAATTTTGTTCAAGATACCAAAAACATTTTAGGAAAAAATTACCTAATCGTAGCTCTTAAAAAACCAGAGAAATTTGAAGTTTGACACGCACAACTCCCCAAAATCACATTACTAAAGATTAAAAACTTCCGAAATATTTTAAAAGCCAACAAACATCTTAAGTAAATTATCAAGCACTTTTTACATTCTTTAAATCTAAGCTATCTTCTACGTGAATTCATATCACAGCATTAACGTTACTTCTATTATTCCTAGAACTTTCTCCGACTCACAAATCTAAAATAATATTCTAGATGTTATTTTCATCCAGTCCTGTTATCAACTGCTGAAGGAAGAGGTAGACTATTTAAAGCTTTTAGAAAGATAGGGCGTGTTGACTTCACACAAAGATTACCTTATTCTTATCATTAAAAAAACACTGTTGGATTTAGTTACGTTATATGATCATTGATAAGTAATATTGTTGTTGATAAACTATATCTATACCTCAGTTTTAGCTTCTGTGGTGCTGACTGACAGCTAACAGCTGACTTCTGACGGCTTTGAAAATCTACCAGACCAAATTATGTATCCCTACGCCGAACCATATGATCTGCAAAAAA
>CABFWB010000297.1:0-13039 GCA_902151455.1 Timema bartmani
ATGTATGTATGTATGTATGTATGTATGTATGTATGTATGTATGTATGTATGTATGTATGTATGTATGTATGCATGCATGCGTGTATGTATGCATGCAAAATGCGGCCAAAATTGATAGAATTGTAATATATTGTTTATGTTATTCTATAGGAATTGATAATATCTATAAAAAGTGACAGCTGCATATCACATGATTTGATGTATGAATTTATTAAAATTGTTTTAGTAACTTTAGTAACTAACTTCTACTGTTCTTCCTACCAAAATTATACTATAGCAAATATTGTAAGAGTGTAAAAACAAATAAAAACAGATTCATGTGGTTTGATTTATTGAACGGACGAAGCGAATTCTCTCTTTTAGCTTCAATGATTTGCATTTGTCTGTCTATGGTGGATATGTCTCAAAATAAATTTTAAACGCATCAACTGATTTAATTCAAACTTGAGAAAGTTGTAATTTAATCATAGTTGCAAACTACTGTAATAACATTAAACAAAATCAAGTTTTTAATTTTATTTTGGGATTTTTGGGGGAGTGAGGTAAATATAACCAGGGGTCCCCCAAACGAAGCTTGTACGGAGCCTCGCGTCTGCTAAGGGCAACCCTGTAGGCCTACGTGGACACTATACAGATTAAAAACTTTAACGAGTTGAACTCAATCTTTGTTTTACTTACCTCTTCTATTATCAGAATATAATTCTATAAAAACTAATTATTGAAATCCAAGTGACACTTGTTACTAAAAAAAACTTTCTAAACAAACATTTCAAAGCTTTACTTTTACATTTTATCATAATTTGGATGATTTTATACTCCATTCACGGTAGGAATTACTCTCTGAAAGGTCTTTTTTCCTACCAATATCCTACTATATAATAGATTTTTGGTAAGGGAAAAAGGCCTTTCAGAAAACAATTCCTACGCTGAACAGACTCTACCTGAAATTCTTTTTGACATTTTGTGTATGACAAAAAAAAATTCTAATGATTTTCAGTCTACACTTTCTAAGTAGTTTCACTTATTATTATATTATTATTATTATTATTATTATTATATTACTAAATATATTATTATCATCATAATAATAACTAAAAATCTCAATCTAAATGTTCGTGATTTATTTCAACATATTTAAACTTCTTGTCCGATTTTCATTTCTTCATTCAAAATCAAATTTTAAAGCGTTACTACCATATCAAATATCAACCCCCTTTAAATTAATTCAATTTGGTTTCTGTTATAAAATTGCTCACACGTCACACGCTGATCCATTCTCAAGTTTCTCAAACTTTATATCAGGGTGATCAACCCCCACCCACCAGGAAATATAATAAGTAATGCAGAAAAGGGCGCGATGGAATAAATGGAGGACGAAGGAGGGTGAAATAGAGAGGAATCACATTAAAGGGAGTGAACCAGAACTCCGGAATTGTGGCGGTGTGTTATAAGGGGTTGGCAAGCGTGAGGAGGGAACTAGGGGGCAGTAATGGTTGGCGCGGGAACCGTGGCTCACTCACGTGTAACTACTACGAACTAAATTGTGTCCATGCGTGCACGTGGCCACTTCTCACCGAATACAATGGATAGGAAGAAAAAAAAAATCACCCACTCATCCCTTCTTAATTCTTTAAAAGAATTCTGCTCCTCCTTCTACCCTCCCTCCCTCCCCATTCCCCCCACAATCCATTTGATTCCCCAACTTCACCTCCCACACAAATGAATGGAGGTTATTCAATGCCACACTACACTAAGAGTGGTAGAGACTCCCATTCCAAGGGGTGAATGGGTAGGTAAAGGGAGGGGGGAGGGGAGAGAATATATATAAAAAAAAATATTATGAGGGGTCCACATTAATCCCAAATCATTATGCTATTGTTCGAAACAGAAAGAAAAATGTAATGGTAAAATAATGGAGGCAGGAGTTTGAGATTGGGGTGGAAAGAATTCTAGAAATGTACAAAGGGAAAGATTTTTGTAATGGGTGGTGGGGGTGGATGGTGGAGGGGGAGTATAGTATATTTCTGTTGAGTGTGGTGAAGATGTAGACCTCATTGGTACAGTGGTTGGTAGCAACAGCTCTTGGCTAAAAGCAGAGTTAGATAGGGGAGATCTCAAGCCACCCCCAACATTACCTAGCCTTCAGAACTAGTGTAGCGGTCGAACACCCCTGTATTTTATATGAGAGGCAGTGGTTCAGTCCTGTCCTACTTAGCATAGTCATGATGTGACAATTACCATTATTAAATGTATGATCATAATTATAAACTAGTGTAGTTCTTATTTTATTTGTTGCATTGCGGGATTTCCACACTTAGTTACATCAAAAAAGTTAGAAAAAGAAAGGTGGGATTTAGAGTAAATGTATCCAAATTTGCGAGAAGAAAAAGTAATACCCTATTTAGGAAAAAGCATCTTCATTATAACAAACGGTGATTCGAGCCCTGGCCACCCCATTATTATCAAACTTGACCTTATAAGCGTCACGTTTATTTCACGTGTTCACTGATGTGGTTAGCTATTAAAATTTTAATTCTGAATTTCGCTTTGTTATTTTAAAAAAAACTATCTCACCACTTCTGTGTCTAAGGGGTTAGAGTGGTTTAACACTAGTTTGAGGAACCCTTTTTCGATTCAAACTTATTTTGACGAAAATATTGATTACTATACCTCAGTTTTAGCTTATGTGGTGCTGACTGACAGCTCACAGCTGACTTCTGACGGCTTTGAAAAGCTACCAGACCAAATTATGTATCCCTATGCCGAACCATATGATCTGCAAAAACATGTCTTTAGCAGTTGTCACTTCTGACAGTCAAAATTTAGGTATATACCTAAATGTTGACTGTCAGAAGTCAGCTGTGAACTGTCAGTCAGCACCACATAAGCTAAAACTGAGGTATAGCAGAAGTACCCGGGGTAATCACGCATTGCATTGCGTGGCTACACCAGGTAACTTTTTTTTTGCTTCAAACAGAAAAAAATCTCTTAGTTTTATTTCTTCCAATCCAGTTTTTAATTAATTAAAATAACAAAATCAAAATGCTAAAATTCCATCTTCTAGATGCACATGTTCGTGCACAGAAGCTACTGATTTTTAAATTTCAAACCTTTACATGTGGTAGATATCGTGCAAAGCACATGACAGACAAAGACTTAATTATATCAATATAGATTTATTTACTGGTTTCTACTGCCATCCAATAAGTAAATATCAAGGGACTAATGCTGGGCGTGAAGGTGTCCTGGATTTAAATATTTTTGTAAACATTTGGTTTTTCTCTTGAGATACTAGATTTAGTTAGTTTGTAAGTCATGTACTTATATATTTGGAGCTCTTAGATGAGTTACCTTGGATACCCTTATAAAATAAGTGCAAATTTACTTAATTATTATTTCAATTTTCATTAGTGTTTATACCTTCGGTATTTTTGTAAATAAAAACGCGAAGAATTAAAATTCACCCATTATAAACGATTATATTTATTTTATTAAAAAATAAAATAGTGTCTAGACTAAAACGATTCTATGAAACTATTTTTAATGCATATTAAAATTATAGATGATGATAAACCTCTTCTGATTATATCCCTAGTAAAACACTTTATCGTTTACTCTATTAAATCTGTCCATAGCTTGGGTAAGTTATGAGCAGTTTGATTATACTCCCCTTTAAAGTCTCCCGTCATCAAAGATCAGTACTCTCGAATATTGGCTGTTTTAACTCAACCATTTAATTAAGGCAACAATTATTATGGTTTATAGCTTAACTTTTTATGAAAATGTTAACATGTGGGTGTTTAGTGGTGTTACTAAAGCCAAATATTGTTCGTCTATAAAATGATGTACAATCACTATCCTCTAGGTCGTAATAGTATAGTTAATGCTTTAAGAAGTTGACACTTTTAATAAACATCCTGTTAAGTGTCTTTCCCAGCCACATCGGTCTACACGTGGGCTAAGAATCTCGTCTAATCTGATTTTACGGTGACAGAAAGTTTGCAAGTGTCGGATCTCAAGTGGAACTATTGCTAGTGGATATTTCTTAAAAGGTTTTCTCACTATCCCTCCATGCAAATGTTGTACATTTTTATTTAGGTTCATCCTTAAACCATAAATGTAAATATGCACATAATAAGACGCCACGATCTTAGTTTTAGTGCCCAACTTGTATGAATAAATTCAAGGTTCTGTTAAAAGCATACTAATCTTGACGCTTTATTATAACTTTTTGCGATTTTATATTGTTTTTTAGGCCCTTGTTTGATAAGTATGATTTTTTTTTACCAATATATATACAAACACATATATTAATGATCTTATCACTAATCTTACGTTTTTTTAAAAAGTACATACCTTTTAGTTTTGACTTGGTGCCTTTTCATTCTTAAATATCGACGCCATAAAAGCCATTTCTCCTTTGCTTCTCCTAATATAAGTGAGCGAGTTTCTCCGATTATGCAAATGCCGGTCTATGATTGCAAGCGGTATTGAGGGGGGGACGGTGGTTTTGCCGGCGGTTTAGCGTGGAGGTTGTGTTAGCTATGTTTGCGGCACGAGTTTTCTACACCGGGTTGCGTTTAGTAACAGATGTCAGTAATGATGGTGTTCCGCATGTTGATGTTTGCAGTTATAAAAGAGTTGGAAACAGAAGAACAATAGAGAGAGAGAGAGAGTGGAGAAATGGAGGAAGGAAAATTTGATGAAGGAAAGGGGTTTCAGCAGAATTTTACATGAAATTATACGATTCGTCCTTCTGGCCACATGTTTCACTACATTTTTATTGCTTAATCTCCTTTTTTTTTTTGTGGGTGTGTTTGTGTAAGAGGATTAAATAATAGTGTATAATTCAAAATATATTTTTGGATGTAAGCATAGGTCGTTACTGTTAAGCAGGAGAACTGTATAGATAAGTGGTCATATTTTCCCGCAGAGGTACGCTCAGTTACAGGTGATAAATGCGTTCTAATCGGTCCATTTTGCAAAGTTTTTTCCCTTATTTGGTGAATTATATCGACATATTTTGATTTGACAAGGATAATTTCCGGTATGTTGCTTTAAACTTAAATTTAGATTTAAATGGAGGTATAAAAGTTGTTTATTAATATTATTATTACTATTACACAAACATTTCGATTAACATTATTCCAAAATCTTCATAATCGATGATAATCTATTAAAAACTTTAAATTTGAAGTTTTATCACTGTCTCAAACCTAATCGACAGTATAGATAGGGCAATATTACATAGATACATTGTTATATATTTATAGATTTGGTTAATCGATGAATGTATGGACGCTATTATAACAAGATTTTCGATGTCATAGTAAAGTGGTTGACATATCTCAAATAAAAAGTCTTGAGCAGCACTTTAATAAGCCTGGTGATTTAAACAAACAAGAAATTTGATTTGGGTGTTGGATGCTAAACTCTCTTTTGCTTGGACTTATAATTGATGTGAGGAATTCGAATGGAAAGCTATATTATTTCCAATCCTATACATTTAAAGAAATCCTATGTTTTATGGTATGCTAAATAAGCATGTAAATAAGTATCACGTAGGTTTTTATTTTGATTTATTACTAACTGTAATAAGTACGTTTATATAGTTAGATTATCATCATTGTGGCCGGTCACAATGGCAAGTAACACATTCTCAAAGTTACATAAGAGACCAAATTCAAAATAACATTTATTCTAGTTCTCATAGGTTTCAGGAAACAGCATCTGCTCTTTAGTTATTCTAACCAATTTAGTTAATATGTTAGTTTAAAAGAACTCTCCATTTGGTAGAAATTATTTACCAGCACAATATTATCTAATCATTTATTTCTACTGTATAGCCAATAATTACGTACAGTTAAATCTTCTTGAACAAGTTGTTATCATCAACGCCAACTACGAGTTGCTGTTGGCTGGTTTTTTTTCTGAGAACGCTTTAAGTGCACGACGATCCCACATTTTCATCAAAGACTTCCATAAACCACGAGTTAATTACTTACATTGAACACGGTATTAATTATGGTCTGAGATAGCTCAGTGGTTGAAACAGGCGTATTAAGGCAAGGGTCTCGTGTTCGAGACTCGTGTCAATTTTCAATATTTTTATTTAATCATTCAGCTACATAATGTAGTGTTTTTTTTTAACACGTACGTACACTAATATTCGCGTATAGCCCGAACAATAGTAAGACGCAGTACTTAAAAAAAAATAGATTTAGAATATTGACTGAAATAATGTTAATCTAAATGTCGGGTTCTATCTTTTGATATAAAAAAATATGTTTAGTTTTCGTATAAATCATACACATAAATTGTAATGAATAAATCCGCATTGGTGGGTATGCAGACTAAATGTCAAAATCGTCTAGTCTGGTTTGCCAACGACAGGGAGGTCGGGGTTTGGATACTAGCAGGTTGTAATGAGTGTGATTTTTCTTAAATGGTTTCCCCCTTTGACCTACACGCAAGTGCGAGAACATTATTTCTAAGATCTACCTTCCTCATCCCTACCCAATTAATGTAATTAAATTTGGATAGCCCGGAAGAGACGAGCTTCAAAATAACAAACAAAAAAGCGCAAAAAAAAAGTATTTTACATTCATTTGGAAGGAAATATCTCCCTCCAAAAAACCTTTTAATTACTACAAGTCAAGCATACCACATGTCTACACAGAAACTTCTCCCCAAGTTTCATATGAACAGCAAGCAGGAAACAGACTAGCAAGTTCCCTCAAACTCCTTACATACTTTGGGGGCGGGGGGGGGATATTTCCCATTTTCTTCGTTTGAGCCCGGACTGTTGAGACTTGCATTGGCGTTGCGTTGTGGTTCGTGCCGCACAAAGTGCGTACTGATGCGTGTCATCACGGCAAGTAATCAGCGGCCGTCCCCTTCTAACTCACCCTCTTAGAAAGGGTAATTAGTTGCAAAGTTCGCTCATTCCTTCCCCTCAAGAACCATTCCTTCCATCCAACCATTCTCGTAGTGTACTAACAACCATCACTCGTACCCTCGTCCTTAATACCATCTAGGGCCCTTAATAATAATAATAAAAAAAATGGGTGAGCTTGACGCAAACATGTTGAATGGGCCTTCTTTGCTCCGAAAGCTTGCAGGGGTGGATAATACAATCCCGCACAACAATCTTGTTGCCTGGAGTAACTAAAAGTTTCGGTAAATTGACCATTTGACCCTGATTTTAGGAGACATTTCCAGAAATAAAGACATACGCCCTGGAATTGTTTTCGTTTAGGTTATTATGGATATTACAGAAACAAAGTATTTTATAGAAAAAGGGCTTCAGTGCTGTGCAGAAAATACTGGTAAAAGTTAGGAATAAACTGAAATATGTGATGGAGGTGACTTGAGACTAAGATTAATCAACATTGAACCGGATGTTGCTAGTTTGGTGGAATTTAATTTATTTCAAGGCAGTCTTTGATCAGAAGTGTGGATAAATTTGGTACTTTTGGACCGGTGATAAAAGTTATATTTATTATTATCCTTTGTTTTTTTAGTAAAATTATGTGACTTGATTTTTAATTTTTATTTCTATCTTATATGGGTACTTATATTTTAACTAGAAAATCTTGAAGGAAGTTAATTAAAATGTATAAAATTTACTTATACCTATTTATAATTATTATTTAGATTGAAATAGTTATTAAATATGGTTAAAATGTAACATAAACGTAAGGCTATAACCATCCCTGGTTTCAGAACGCTTATTACATTTTACTTTAGGACAGAGGCGGTGGTAGCCAGCACCCAATTCTCAGAAGTGGGCGCTAGGCTAAAAAAAAATAGTTGGGAACCACTGGACTATCTCTCTACTTTCATAAAAAAAATGTATAATATATATTACCTAATTTATTGACATTGCCCACTGGCACGCAAATAAAACGCATGGCTATAAGAAATATTATTTAATCACAAAAGTTACAAGAAAAAAAAAGTTCACTTTAAATAACAGAGCATTTGCTATGATTTAAATATACCAATATTTGTTTTAAGGTCGTTGCTTGTTTAAAGTAAAAGCTTCATACTGCGATGTTTATCGTGAGAGCGGCAGTTGATCCCTTAAAACCACAAAAAAAAAAAAAGGAGTCCTTAAATAACTGAGCACTTTATTTTAGTGAGTATATGAGAAAACTACCGTTATTGTTCAGTTATGGTAAATATAAACTTTTATCTTCTTACTGGTGGACATTTAGAGAACCTTTTAAGAAATAAATAACTTTTTTTGTGTGGCCAATATTGATAATATTCTCCCATTATCTGAGTGTTATTTTATAGATATTAATAATATTTATTGATTTATTTGAGGTATTTAACGTGCACTGAGGCGAGCACTTTACACTAAGGGGACCGAGGTCAAGGATAATACATATCAAAAGAACACATGACAAGACGTATGAAAACGTGAAAAAAGACCTAGTTTCTAGCTGTCATATCTCCATTCGTAAAAAAGAAATTGGACATAGTTCCCTACACCCTTTAACTTAATCTCAGATCTTTGATAGTTTTTAAACGTTATCGAAAATACACTGACTTATTCTTGCAATAGTTTTTTATAGTTATTAAAACAACTGAAATTAAAAGACTAATAGTGAAATAGAGATAGACCTGTTAGTTTATTTCTTTTTTATCAGATATTATGGATGAAAAATATTCAACTTCAATCAAATAAGTATAGGAAATATCACGAAAAATATGTTGTTTTTTATCTTAAGAGATATTAGAAGGCTTAATACCTATTACGTAAGCCTTTGAAATATATTTGGACAGTTATTATAGTGAAATCATTTAAGGATGATTAATATAGCAACATCATAAACCTACATGTTATTTTTTGACGTCAAAAACATGTTTCAAGTAACCCAGTAATTATAAAATAATTTGTCATCTAGGTATCCTTCTTCTCTGGTCTCCGGTGAATTTATTAATATAATATTGTGCAAAAATGAAACCTCCTTTGACACACTCCGTTTTGAAAACAATTAGGTGTTCATTAGCAGGCCTCGACGCCAAGCCGTGAGAAAATGAAGGGGGATAATGGTGGTTGAATGATAAAACTACCCCTACCCAACATCCCCCTTCCCCTCGTAATCTGTTCGTGAACCTCTTTAAGCTCTCTGATGGCTCCTATCTTCCATACAGCGACCCCTTTGGCTCGCTGGACAACTTAATGAGCCAGGATCAACTAATCACCGCCACGTCGACCAGAATTATTCCTAAACGATGGTATCGCTTGTTTTCAAGTCTGTCATTTGCAATTAACTTCCACTTTTAAGGCCATTCAGGAGGAGTCGTGCTTAGCTGTATATTAATCGTAATCGGTCATTTTCAGACTTGGGGTATAAATTACAATGATCCAGCCCTTGGGTCACTTAGTGTAAAATAATATTCTAATAGATTAATGTTTTTACAAAATGTATATCTACTGTTTTTGCTTGAATTTTTAAATGAGTAGGTAACCTTTATTCAAAATTTACTCTTTTCTTTTATTTCGCTTTAGACTACTAACCGTCTAAGCTCCACAGTTAAGTAGCCTATACATTGGGGTAAAACGAAATTACCAATAGATAATGCGCTTGAATTCTTGTTGGTGTAGAGTGTTGTAAATAGCATCCTTACTAAACCAAGTGAGATTTGAACCCTGCCTTCACCGTTACTGCCAAACCAGACTTGATAATTTTTAAATCAAGTCCATGTTCCCACCAACGGGGCTCACAATTTATTTCCTGCAGATTTAAATAAAAGTAGTTCTCATATAGTTATATAAAAAAAATTTGCTCAGAATTGATATGACAAGATAAAATCTAACCTCAATGAATTTTGAACTTTTATACAAGATGTTAAGAAAAAGGGTTTATAACTTTAATATTTTGTAATAGACCTATTCATTAAAATGAGTCCCCAAACCAAATCACACAAAAATACAGGCCAATTTGTCTTTCGGTAATAAAATAAATAGGATGAAAAATTAAATGATATCTGGGTTTTAAATTCATAAATTTATCACCTTAATAAAACCAAAAGTGCTCTAAATGTTGTCCTTCCATTTGCATACAAATTCTACATCTTCGAATCGGACTGTTTGCGCTCTTTTTTTAAAAACATCCCTTGGCTTATTCTAATCGGAACAACTGTTTTCAACTCGCTGTTGTAAGTCTTCCAAATCATTTATTGGAGAGGAGTACACTAAACTCTAGTACGTATCCCCATACAAAAAAGTTCAAAGCTTACAAGTAGAGAGTGGGGGAGGGGTATGCGACTGAATGCGATGGATAGATTGAGGAGGTTCAGTCACAAGGCACTCCCACTCCCCTGACCTTAATCTTCTCTAAATCTTGCAAATGTTCAAAAAAAATTTGATAGTCATATTTTTTGAAAAAAAAAAAAAATCTACCACATATACAGTTTTACATCACTAATTTAATGCTGCTAACATAGTTGATTGTGTCTCTAACTTAGAAGCCACCCTCCGACACCTTAGCTTACTTGCTAGCATTTCTCCCTACAGAGCTAAGGGCCCCGACTGGCATAGCCGAAAAATGTGTTGTTGGTTAAATTAGGGATTCCCCTTTTACAGTGATGAATTAACTCTCGGGGATCTGGGTCTTGTGTCTGTCTTAAAATTAAGTTATTTGTAAGTTGTGTTCTTATATAATCAATGTCTTCATAAAGTTCACGTTAAATACCTCAAATAAAAATATAAAAATAAACGTCACCACTCACGGGTCACGTTAAAAACTACCTGCTCAATAAATGTTGTATTTAGTAATATAGTTTCATTCCATGGAATAAATAAGCTTACGTTTAACTGCATGGTCACTTTTGAAAGAGGTTATTTGTTACTTTTACTATTGTCTGGGGCGTTTTCTATCTCCTGTCAAATGTTTATATCTTTTGAACAAGTTGTTAGTTTGTTCAATCACCCACACACTGAAAGATAAAAAACATATAGGTTTCAGTTTGGAAGATATACAAATCTCTCAAATGCTTTTCCTCGGGTCAAGAAAAAAAGGTCAGCAAATATTGTTTGCGCACAAAGATATATTGCGTTATTTGTTTTAACAATCATGCCACGTTCATTGTATAAAATCTTTAAACTGACATATTGAGAAACCTACTATTATACAAACGTACTTTCAACATTTTGGTTTATCTTGTTCAACCCCAAAAAAAAAAAATTAAATCGAATAACGTATTTTTAATTGTCGACCTTTGTGGTCTTGGAGTGAAGTGCTTGCCTCAAGACCCAATGTTCATGGGTTCAAACCCAGCCGTGGTCAACGGATGTTTCTTGAGCGAAGCACAACTTTCTTCGGAGGAGAGGTAAAGCTGTCGGTCCCATTTCGATTTTGTTATATAAAATAATCCTGAAAATATGTGAAAATTCTTTCCTGGCAAAATTGCAAGACTCTTTCGCTCTTGCTCTTATAAATTCTCGTGTGCTGATATACTAATTCGGTTCAGGAAGTACACGTTAAATATTTCAAATAAATGAAAACTTTTTTTTATTTAATGAAACTATTCAAATATAGGTTATCAAAACTAAAGTATCGGCCACTAAGCTTCATATTTTTTTTAAATATATTGCATCAAGGTTAGGTAAATTATTATTTATTCTTCAGTGCATCACATCATTTTCTTTTCTTGCAGAATATTTGGCTCTCTATGTCAGTGGTACATCCTGTTCCTGTGTCAAGAATACCAAGACGAAATCAAGCTCTAGACCTACTTGGATTTTGTGAGTAGCAGACATTTATTTCGATAATCGCTTGATTAAGTCTTGTGTTTGTGTTTGAACTAAAGAATATTTGCTATTTTTTTATCTCGATATACACCTTAGTGTCCATTTGGGATATCCGTTACTTATAAGAAATAGTATAATGTCATTTGATAAGGAAGGTGAATCTTAAGTGTTTGTGTGTATATGTTTTTTCTTGAAAAAAAAATTAAATTAATATAAAAGTTGCTGTTCTTTCTTTAATTCATTTCTCGCCACTTTAGACAATTTATTGACTTAAATATTTTATGTATTGTCCTAGCTTGCAGCCTTAGTTAATCTAGAGCATGCAAGTATGACGTAAGCTTAAGAACGCTAACCGTAAACTATCCTGACTCAGCAGTCACGTGTTCGATCCAAGTCATGTTTTTGAGAACATAGTTTGTTTTTTTCGAATAGCATAACACAGAGTATTGTCAAAATTAGTAGTTTAGGGGAAACACCCTTCCCTTTTTGATTTATAAATTCCAGTTTTTTACCTTTTGAGGAGAGGGGGACCGGACAAGGGCACCAGTTAAGGGGCTAGTCCCAAGGCCGTAGCTAGCCATTAATTTCAGGGGGGGTTTGGTGGGTACATCCCCCAATTGCCGGAAGCTAGAAAAAATGTTAAATGATAAACAGTTCTAGAATATATCTGAAGTATTTTTATGGTAACATAACCCCCTAACTGCCAGATGCTGGGACAAATTCTAAATATTAAGCACCTCTAGAAGTTATTTGAAGTGGCTTCTTTGTAACATAACACCATAACTGCCGAAGGCCAGTAAAAATTCTGAATATTAAACACCTCTAAAAGCTCTCCGAAGTATTTTTTTATGGCAACATAACCCCCTAACTGCTAGAGGCTAGGACAAATTCTAAATATTAAACACCTCTAAAAGCTTTCTGAAGTTTTTTTTAGGGCAACATAACCCTCTAAATGCCAAAGTCTAGGAAAAATTCTAAATATTAAACAACTCTAAAGGCTATCTGAAGTGTTTTTATAGTAACATAACCCCTAACTGCTGAAGGCTAGGAAAATATCTAAATATTAAACACCAAAAATTTATCTAAAGTGTTTTTTTAAATGTCAACACAACTCCATAACTGCCGAAGGCTAGAAAAAATTATAAATACTAAACAACTCTAGAAGCTCTCTGAAGTGTTTTTTATGGTAACAGAGCCCCCTTATTTGTATCTTAATTTTGATATGGTTTAAACCATAAATAAAGCCTAATATAAATTGTTCATAAAATTTCT
>CABFWB010000297.1:24186-56633 GCA_902151455.1 Timema bartmani
GTTGGTTGGACATTTCTGATCTTTTACTTGCAGGGGTAGACATGCGTCCGTCTTGGAGGTTCGGCCACCATGTAGATGCAGTTATTTCATCCTGATGAGATGATGTGATGATAATGATGACCATGCGGTGCCATTAGAAGTATTAAAACTAACATAAGCAAAATTATCCTGACCCTGCCAATCATAGGAACAATTCCCTTTCGTTAAAAATACCAAAGGTACCGCCTGGAATAGAACCCGAGATCTCTTGATTAGTAGCCGGGAATTTTGACCGCTTGACTAATAGACCATCCAATTGCTTCTTATGTTTAGAGTCAATCAGGTAATCATGCACTAGTAGACAAACAATCTACCGGCTGAGATTGGTAATCTTGGATTAGTAGCTAGACACACTACCGGCTGAGGTTGGTAACCTTGGATTAGTAGCTAGACACACTACCGGCTGAGGTTGGTAACCTTGGATTAATAGATACACTATTGATTGAGGTTGGTAACCTTGGATTAATAGATACACTATTGATTGAGGTTGGTAACCTTGGATTCATAGATACACTATTGATTGAGGTTGGTAACCTTGGATTCATAGATACACTATCGACTGATGTTGGTAACCATTGACTAGTTCATGGCTATAAGATGGAACCTACCTATATACAAGTTCAATCCTACATGTGCAGTTGAAAATGAGCCGAATATTGGCTTCTCTAACTTCTAAATGGTCTATGGATGTGTGGTTTATTACTGGCCAGTGGCAGGCCACCACCAATAAATGTGTTTCACCCAGAACTACTACGTAACATTAGGGAGAAAGGAAAGGGAGGTTTCCCTCAAATATCATGAATTATTATTCCCGGTCCGAACAGCAAGCAATATCCATTAGTAGATGAATTCTCCGTGAAAGACGAGGAAGTAGGACTACACAACAATAACAACAGGCTATGGTATCTTTGTGTCGGTTGACTAGGCTGGTTTAAAACTACAATGTAGGTCAGGTAGGAAGCAGCGCGTAGCAATTAGTGGTAGTGTGATGGGTGTGGTCGCTAGGAGTTAATATTTCATATTGACCGGCTCACATCAACCCTTTTTTTTCCCCCCGCCTAAGTAAGTATATAACTAGAGTGCTTTAAGAATAACAATTTTAAGAGGTATCTATACTAAATAAATGTACATTAAATGTTCAATAATCTTGACAAAATGGGAGTGTTTGGTAGATCGTACTAACGAAAATAACAGATAAACTAAAAGGCACTATAAAATATTATAGGTATTGTGCATGTAACAATATAAAAGTTATGCTATTCTTGTACTATTCAGTTAAGTACTTAAAATATTGTTTAATGGTTTAAAAATCTATTCAACCGGAAGTTAATTGTATAGTCCTGGATCCGTTGAATAAGAAACACTAGAATTTAGACGGGGCTTGAAGAAGATGTCTATATTCATTTGTCAACTTTTGGGACTCATTTCTTTTAATTATCGTTCACGTTCCCAAGTGTTTGTAATAGGCCTAAATATGTGTTTTTTTACCCTCATGAACCAAATTAATTGTATGATTCGAATATCTTTTCACCTATAGTACAGATTATGCATAATGTAGATTTATGAAATTAGGATTATCGAGGTTTAACGAAATTTGGTTTTAAATGGGAAGACTAATGTTCATGTTCTAGGCCCACGGAGTATTTAAGTACACGACTTACAAACTAACTTAACAAATTTACAACTTAATTTGGTGACCATAAGGCAGATCGGGGTTTGAATTGTGGTAGGTTATTTTCCTAAATGGTTCTCCCTTCTACCTCCACGCAAACGCGGTTAGGCCTACACTTCCTTTAAATTCAACCTTACCCCAACACCTAACTCACTAGCGTTATTAGTACATATGTGGATAGGCTGAACATCTAGAAAGAAGAAGTGTTTTAAAAAATGACATTACAATCTAAGCGCTTGGATATTGAGATCATCCCGGTAATGATTAGTAAATAAACTTGTGAACACCACCTGGAGTCGAACCTTGAAGCCCCAGACTCGTGGTAGAGCTCTTTAATCACGTTGCAATGGGCTGGACTCAAATAAATGTAAAGTAGTTATATTGATAAGTCATTAGAGATTACATTTGTTGAAATTGACAAACTAGTAAGCTCATAATGACCCATTGTGCAAGTGTACCCGTCACTAAGCTTAGTGTGCATTAAAGTACATATTTAACCAGGTCACCATAGTAAGAACAAAATAAGTCTTATCAAAACTCAGATCTACCCACTTCAATCACCTTACCATAGTCAATAACCACACACGCTACCTTGGCCACAGCGTATTTATTAATTGTATCGCAGGATGAACCTTTGTAGTCAAATATCTTATTCAGAATCACACATAACAGTCGTCACCTTTCCGCCGCCCTCCTCCTTTAATTTGAAGATTATAACTCTTAACAGGTGACCTGGCGGTCAAGGGGGTAAGATGTTGGGACTTCTGTGTTGGAGTTCCGGGGTTCAATCCTTGGTCCCGGCACAGATTTATCTGATTACCAAACCCTTCCTTCACCTCTGACAAGATTTGTATTAATCAAAGCTTGTGAATGTGAGAAATGCCAGGCGTCCACCGTGGTTTGGATTCCACGTTAAACTGTAGGTCCTCCATCTCATCTCACAATCACCCTACCATTACACATTAGCGTAAGTGCGTACAGCCCGAACGGTTAGTAAGACGCGGTGCTAATAACAATAATAAGATTAAAACTCTTTAACACTATTTATTTACAATTTATTTATTAGCGCCGCGTCCTACTACACGTTCGGGTTATACGCTTATGTACTAATTACACTAATGGTTTAGGAATTAGGAAGGTTTAATTGAGAGAAAGTGCACCCGCATTTGCGTGGAAGAAGAGTGAAAAAACATTGAGGGAAACCACCCTCAATGCACCCGACCGGAATTGAACCTCGATCTCCTCATCTTCGGCACTCTAATCTAACACGAGAGTAGCGCGTTAGGCCACGAGGCCACCGAAGCGGGTCTTAACACAATAAATATAGTTTCTATTTTCCCAGCATCTTACTACAGCTATTATCAGATCACACTAACGGGATAGGGAGGAGCTAGGTATAATTTAGAGGAAATGTACCCTACACATGCGTAGCAATCAACAGGGAAAAACCATTTAGGTAAACAAATATTCGCAGTACTCCCAGCCGGGATTTGAACCCTGACCTCCCCGTCAATGGAACATATAGTAGAAATGTTTGACGTTCATTCCGCTTTCTCATGTGGTTTTATTATTTTCCACCTAAACTACTGTTAAAATAACTACAAAACTTTACAAACTGTTTTTAATTATCTTTTAACATTTCGTTGACATGAAGTGTTGTGAACGCACCCAGATTTCATTTGTGATGGGGTTGTTGGCGGTGGGTAAGAGCGGAAGAGAAGAGGAGAAGGGTGGGTAGCCAAAGGGTGAGGTTGGGTAGATGAGGAAGTCGTGAGGTCCCATCTGGCTTCATGTCACTTGAGGATTTAATTACGTCACTGGTAGCGACTAGTAGAGGAACAAGACAGAACAGACAGTAATCTGGATGTCTCCTGTGTGTTTAGCATTGTCCCGCGTCGCTGCCACTATTGTTGGACAGTCGGTTATTCTTGCTTTCGTTCCAACTCGGGCGGAAGTGATTCATTTGAAAGCGGCAGACAAAAGGAGAGACGGCAGACAGACAGACTTGGTGGTTTCTGGACTAGAGATGAGCTATTTGTGGTGATGAGTATACAAAATATGGGACGGACATTTGATCATTATATTCTTTTCACACCTACATTATCTGTGTGTACTAAGTCTTTCCATCCATCCGGGCTATCAGCATATTTTTCTATTTATTTTTCTAGCACCACGTCATACTACCTGTTCAGGTTATACGCATGTCTACATCTCATTTCTCTAATAGGTTAGGGATGAGTGAGGTAGAATTTAGGGGAAACAAACCCACTTATGCTTTTGGGGAAAGTGTAGACAAATGTATGGTGAAAAAGCACATTTAGTACAACCGACCGGGATTTGAACCTGAACCCTTACATCACCGGAAATCTAGAATAAGATCTTAGACTGCGTGACCACCGTTGTAGGATTTCGTACAATATTTTAATTCATTGGGCTGTTGCCTTTTTTTAAAATATTATTGTGCATCTTTAGTTTGATTTAAAAAAGTTTTTACCAATCATTAATTTATTGTGTAGAATATGTTTTCGTTAGTTTGGCTTGTTACCGTAATGATTTCGTTGAAGTGGTTGACCATAAATTTAAAGGCCCTCGTTTTGATACTGGGGGATGCTAACGTTTATATTCACAAGCTGTGTGTGACTACAACCTTGTGTCAATATTACAATATTCAATACCAATATTAAACATATTTATTTAATTTGAGCCTACGTTTACATAGTCCAGATACGTATTTTATGAACCGGCTAGCTGAATGCCCGTTCTTCGCACGGGATATTGTGTTATTATTTCTTTTTAGATGAAAATGAGGAGTTTTTGTTTGAAGCTTAATGGCGTGGTTCTTAGCGCTACCCGAGAAACACAGCGAGGAGGTGACCATGTATCATTTCTCATGGGGAGTTTTATTTTCGGCGGGCCTTGACTACTGCCTGAGGCGTTATCAGCTTAGCGTGGCTGGACAGGTTTCTCCTCCCCCTTCCACCACCACACACCACCCCGGGCCGGGCCCTCTCCCTCACACAGACACTACAAACACCACAAAATTCAGCAAAATATAAACTACAGACTTAAACCGTCTCTTGGAGTTGCATATTAAAACGTAATTACACATTTTAATTAGTTGTCTGTATTCATTTTTTTTTGCACCCCTTAGAAGCATTTACGGGGTTAAAAATAATCGATATATTTTTTCGAAGGCATCATTAGAACAAACTTATCGGATTGTTATCCTCTAAACGCTTAAAAAGAATTTATAAAGCAATATTGTTGATAGGGTAGCTACCCTAATTTCACCCCTTAGTCACAAAACATTGGAATGAAATATTGTTAGTTTTCCTAATTAGCTTATAAGGAACACCTGGTCCAAATTTCATCCCTCTAGCTTCATGGGAAGTGTGAGAATTAAGGATGAGTGAGTGAGTGAGTCAGTCAGGGCTTTCGCTTTTATATAAATAGAGATTACAACTCTAATTAAAAGACAGCTAACACTGCAGAGTAACGAATGACATAAAATTGTGAATAAAACTAATGTTTGAGTGTTGGTTTGTGTGTGTATATGACGTGTTAACGCTTGCAAAACTTAGCCGTATATTATATAACTATATATATACATATAAATTATATATATTTATACATAAATACATATATAAAATTATAAATATATTAAATATTTGTTTATATATTAATCGCTACATCTTACTACCCATTCGTATTGTATGTCTATGTACTAATTATACTAATGGGTTGGGTATGAGGGAGGTTGAATTTTAGAGGGAATATAACCCCATTTGCGTGGAGGGAGAGTGAAAAAAAAGAACTAAAAAACTCAATACACCCGACCAAGATTCAAACCTCTATATCCCCGTCATCGGTAGTCAAGTTTATCTCGAGAGCGTCGTCTTAGATCATGGGACCACCGAATTGGGCTATTTTAAGTTGAAAACCAAATACAAACTACAGGAAATATACATGAGTACCTAATTTTAGAGTTTATTTGGTTGGTTTGTATTCACATTAATCGGTAAAAAAAAGAAATATTTTTTGACAAATATAATTTTTGACGTTTGCACGCACGCACGTACGCGCGCGCACACACACACACACATACACACACACACACATACACAACACTGTTATTTGCAGTCTGGGAAGACTTTGATACCATATTTAATATAGATTTATCGTCAAATTATCTATACAAATACTTACATTTATCAAAATAAATTTTGGTATAATATTGCACTTTGAAAATGTTAGTATGGACAACTTTATGTATATAAACTGTATTTTGTTATATTTTAATGAAAATCTCCAACTCGTTCTAGGTACCGGTAATATTTTTTTATTTTAAATAAATATACGTATAGTACATTACTTTTCCAAAAAATATAATATAAAAACATTAAGAAATAACTACGGTCCTTTCTAAATACGTTATCTAAATATTCCTAAAACCCATTCAGTAGTAAAGCTACTCGAAAGTTATCCACAATAAACATTAAGATTACAGCAAAGTGGTTTCAGTATAGAGCTATATACTTATTCAACTTGAGAAGTTTCCAGCTTGTGGGACAATAGCTCTTAAAGCTCCTTTCTGATTTTACCAATAATTGCGCTGTGCTCAGTAGCTTGTGAACTGATTGGATGTAACAAGTTTCCCTTCAGAAACAGGTCTCTAAGCCCCTTTAGTCGTTTCCAGTCATACATCATTTCTCATTTTCCAGAAAATTCTCAGCAAACCAATTCCTTTACGGTTTACTATATAAAATCATCGGTACAGCTAAAGATTTTAGTTTGGAACACGAAAATGGATATCTAGTCCTTAAACATTGTCCCCCAATTTTATGGTACATGTTCTTAAATATTTAATGTATTTGCTAAAGTTATCATATGTAACACTTTAAAACGAGTGATTCAATGACAGAAACAAGTGCTTTGAAGATTTTAAAAGATGTATTCTCTTGTTGTCAAGTAATAATGTATTTTGGTATAAAATTATTTCAATTTCTAAATATGTATCATTTCGTAATTATTATTTTGATAAGGGATATTTCTAAAATTCATCTTTTCTGGTTAAAATATCTGCACACTAGACACATTTGTTAACTGGAGTATATAATTAATTTACAAAACTAATTTGTGAGATGTGAATTAAATTTGGCTGTCTCAAGAACAATATTTGTACTTTACAGACCATTTTTCAGCTTTGCTGGCCTTGTTCATTTTTTTAAATTAAATTATTTAGTTATAAAAATATGAAAATATTTATATTTTAAATGGTGAATGATTAAACATATGGAGAGAAACTAAGGATTGATCTAATTTCATTGTTGATTGAAGTCACTAAAGTATCCATGAAAAGTGTACGTGTAAAGTTACTGAAATTTAATCAATTAATAATGTTTATTTTTTCAAACTTTTCTCCTTATTTTTAATATATTTGAGATATCAACAATTACATTTTTTGGATAGCTATTTTTCAGTATATCGTTTTGTTTAAGTTATTGATATTAATTTCATATCATAATATTGGTTTTATTGTTGTTATGAAAAAAAAGTTGGACTTCAAGTAGTATAAGTGTATTCCAAAATATATTAATATTTATTTTATTTTCAGTATATTTTAATTACATTAGTATTTTAAAAGTATATAAAAGGGAAAAATGAATTATCCATTGTAGTACACTAACATGGATGCTACGGTGAGATGTTCAGTCGAAATATTTTTTCCCAACGTATATATTTTATAAGCTCGGTTAAATAAGTTATAAACCCACTTTGATCAAATATTATGAATAGCATACTCTAAATATCTTTCATGTTTCTCATTTTTAAAAAATGCCATTTTGTTCTATAATGAGATAAGGATATATTATGAATAGCTGGTAAACGGAAATCCAAGACCAATGTGAACACCAAATGCGGTCTTTTAAGTAATAACGAGGCGCGTCGGCTTTACAAATGTTGGGGGTTGGATTGCATGCAAGGGATGAGTAGAGTCACAGCTGTCCTTCTGTTAAAGAATCTTTTATAGTTTACCGCCTCCTATGTCGGACGTCTCGTTTTAGGTTAACATGATTCACATTGAGAAGAAAGATACCAATAAACGTGAGGCTCTTCTAGTATTGCATTGCTACTATTGTGAACATTAAAACTTATTTTACAAGTTATTTACAATACACTCACTTGTCGAATAGATAGCTACGCATAACTATTGTTTAACATCAACACAAAATAAGCTTAAATTTTACTTATAAATAAATATAATGAATGCCATTTACTAATTGACCGTGGCGATATTTCATGAGTAGAGCCCCGTAAAAATGGTTTTATTTTTAGTTAAATTTTGTTTTTTAAAACTCACTTTTAGGTGTTATTTCGTGTTTATTCAAAATTACATGCTATCTCAGGTGTTTAGGTATTATTTACATAGTGAGACAATGTATACAAAATTAAAATTTATTATTGAAACCTAATATATTTGCTTTGAAATTCTTTGTCAAGTTTGTCTACATATTTCACAATTTTGTAGCCTAAGGTTAGCTTACACTACAACAAAATACTAATCAAATTACAGCATGGTCAACATTTCTGTTTAATTTCTTCTTAATTTCGTATTTATTTAAAGATTTTTTTGTAAAAGTGGTGTTATTTCGTTTTATAGGAGTATTTCATGTAACAAGACCATTTCGTTTTATTTGGCTTTTCAAAAAACATTGTAAATCATATAAAAAAACTATCAAAGGAAAAAGTACTTGATTCCATCTTTGTACGGCACTTTTCGCTTTATCGCGTCTCACCATTTTTACGGAGACTCTATTCATGGGCAACCAACGTAAAATTAACTTTGAGTGTATTCCAACTTAATGTTACTGATAAGTCAGTGTTTTATTTTTATTTTAACATTTAGTGTACACTTTATTTACAAACATTATTTCAGCCCTTGACTTACAAACTAACTTTATCGACGATAAATAGGACACACACATCACCTAGATACTTACAAATAAGATAACCATGCGAATTAGTTTGCAGATAGCTATTTTCGTATTCTGCACCAACCAGGATCAAACTGGGGTCTCATAAACTTGCGTTCTACCACACTAATCACATAACCAGAGGGCTTGGCATAGGATTTTTTTTTCAATTGAATACATATACTTTTTTCTCAAACGTACATTTTATGTTGATACTTTACTACGGTTTGAAGTTTGGATCGTTATTTTTAGACCCAAAAATGGCAAATTGTTTGCTAGCAGGGAGAAGCAGTCATCCACAGGCTTCGTTTCTATACATCATCTTTCCGCCCCTTTTCCGCTCTTATTTTCGGTCTCTTCACTCTTCTTTCTCTGTGATGCGACGTTCTATCGGTTACTGAACTTGATCCACAATTCCTTCCCCTGGCCACCCCCAATTTCCCCCCCCCCCTCTTTAATAAATTGCGGGTATCGATGCTCCAATTTCGGCCGAGCATGGTGGACCAATAATCGATCAATCACTTGGTTCTTAATCACAAACTGGATGTGCCACGGATTTGATTGATAATGGTCAGTTTCAGGAGGAACAAAGCAAGGCGCAGAGGACGATAGGAGAGGGGAGGGGGATGTATAAGTATGGGAAAGAACGCCGAAAAAAGAACGGGATGAATTACTGAAATAAGCTACACGGTCTTGAAATGAGTATTAACTCGTGCGCCAGAAATAAACGTGTCTAGAGCCAGGCAATACATCACAAGAGAGTTGAATAACATTCTGATACAATGATTAAGTAATGCGTTGCTCAATAAAGTAGCAAGGGCATAGAAGTTATTGTAAAATGTTGTACTTATTAACAAGATCTTATTTTCAGAGTTCTTCCAATGTTAGATTTAATTATCTTTTGCATTAAGTTCTACTAGCCTTCCAGGCTATCTTAGTTCACTTACTTTTAATACGCCAGAGATGAGAAAGGTCAAGGTTAGAGAAAATATATGTGCATTTGCATAGAAGGAGAGTTGTAAAATATATAATATGTAAGATTACTACCTCGCTACCAGCAAATCACGCTAAATAAGATTGATATTCACTTCCCGTGTACTCTGATGCGATTGGTTTGATATTAATCCCTAGTTGAAGAGTAATACTTGTTTTTGTGTTCTAAAACATAATAAAGAGCGTGCCTCAGTGTTCTTGGAGTAAAGCTCTCGCCTCAGGGTCCGATGTTTGTGGGATCAAACTAGGTCGAAGTGAACAGATTTTCACTTAACAACGAGAATCCGTAGCATAACTTCCTTTGGAGGGGGAGGTAAAACCGTTGGTCCCATGTCGATTTGTGATATGTAAAAGAACCCTAAATTCATGTGAAAATACCTTTCTCGACCAAAATTTGTACACTCTCGCTCAACCGTAAAAAAACCATCGTGGAAAGTAAGGAGAGACTACCGCATTTTTCCGAACTTTCCTAGGATATGAGCTTACTCCCAGATGGTGCCGGACTGAAGGACTGAGTAGATGTCCAGCTCCGAATGTATGGGAAACATATATGGCCCAACATTCGGGTTGAAGACTCGTTACCAACGAAAAAAGCTAAGAATAAAAAGGGTAGGCCTCTAACTAAATGAAAATATAGTTAAGTTTGCTTGGTGGGAGAAAGAATAATATTAAACTTAGGCTTTATCATACTAAAACACCATCCTCAATTAATTTGATGGAAATTAGAACACTGAATTAAAATAAGACAAAAAAAAAGCATCCTTCAACCTGTTAAGTTTATATGCATATGTACTAATTACGCTAATGAGTTATGGATGAGGAAGGCTAAATTTTGGAGGAAGTGTAACCGCATCTATGTAGAGGGAGAGTGGAAAAACATTTAGGAAGATCACCCTCAATACACCCAACTGAGATTTGAATCCCAATATCTCTATCATTGGCAATCTAGTCTATTGCATTAGGCCATGCGGCCACCAACGTGGGTGACCAAGGATATTTCTAGAACGCTTTGAATATTTTAGTCACCAACTCTGTTTTAAGATTACGAATTACCCTCTACGCCTTTCCAATTAATTAAAAACTTTAGCTAAATGTTAGTCTGTCATGTTTTACGTGCCAACACAATACATATAAAATATTATATACTCATCCTTATTTATAATTTGATAAGCCCGTTTTCGGTAATAGAAATTATGAGGAAATGACTGAACAGATTTTGACAAACGGCCACTTATTTTAAAGATTAGGGAATCAGGATGCCGGTAAAAATAGTGGCCTATAACTAAAACCCAATTTTCCTAACGAGTTTTCAATTTTTTTCCTTCTGTGTGGGCAGTGATTCATCTGTACAATCATTCTTTGTTTACATCACCATGGAAACCATGATTTGTATATAGCCGTATATTGGTAAAAAAAATATTTGTCTTTGTTTAGAAATAATATCAGCTCAATCGTTACTTTAATGGTTTGTGCAACAAATAGATTGAGATCTGGGATAGGGGTCATTTTAAAGTTCTCATCGGGGCGTGAAGGGGGAAAATAAACGTTTTGATTCAAATTACACACCGAAAACTAAATATCTAAGTAAAGTTGATAGCCTTTGACAAGTAAACATTTAACTAAAAAGTGAGTGAGGGCTTATTCTATAGATCCTTTTCCAATAAAAAATTAAAAATATATATTAGTGCAATAATCTGTGGCCATCGGTGCAACGACCCACTAGTATATACATATAATTTGATTCAATTTTGAGCTAAGCTTTCAAAATAAAAATAAACAGGTGCACTATCAATATTTAAAAAAAACTACCTTATTGCAACCCCTATCTAATAAAGAAAATCAAACTGTTTATCGAGGCTCACTTGTTTGACCAGTATTTAAATCCACATAATCATTTCCAGGTCACGCCCATTTGGTAAACCAATTCTCGCGTAGTATTTACCAATTCATTGTGGCCTGCATGGCCTCATTAAGCCTCCCCATAGTTTACCCATTAATGCGTTCGATGAATTCTAAAATTATGTTTTAATTATATAGTTGCTGTTGATTGGCTTAGTATTCAGAATCAATTAAATAGCTGACCAGTCTGATAAGTCGATAATAACGGAATAATAAACAGCATTGAATATACAATTATGAATTAGAATTTGTGGCAAAAATTTCACACGAGTGAATTTGTAGAGGTTAATGTAAATAACACTATTATAAAATTCACATACATACCAAATGTTAATAAAGAGCGAGAGAGAGGAATTTTAAATAACCCCGTTTTATTCTCCTGTATTTCTTAGGCATTTTTAGGTCTATATGTATTACAGTTTCAAAAAAATTGATACAAATCAACTTTCAAAACCGTAAAGGTAGGCTCAATGCTTAGCTCACTTCCCAATAGTCCTCTCAATCCATGTAGGTATATTAAGTCTTAAAAATATTTTGATCACAGACTTTGAAAACGTGTTTGAAACTTTTAAAACAATATAATATGGCGTAGTTAAAGTAGTTTTTAGTTGATACTTTATTTTAATAACCAAACTGATAATTTATTTAATTGCTTCTCAAACTGTTGTTCGTGAACCCACTGGGGGTTCATGGAATCTTCCAAAAGCTCTGTAACATCCAAAGCAAGCGCACCCTTCTCACTTCACATGAAGAGGTAAGTAGCTGTTCAAACGACTTGTAAACAATTTTGAAACTTAAATTTCCATGGAATTTTGTGATTACAGAAAGTTATTTCATTTATGTCAAAAGCAGCATTTCTATTACTACTTAAAAAAAAATTGGAATGTGACATTGTGATAATAAATATAAGAAAATGTTACTATCTTGCTTATTCAATTTCAATTTTAATTTTGAAAATAAATATATAATTATTTGAACTTGTCCTTATATAAATTCAATATTCTTGCATTACTTTTGGAGGGCTATCCCAAAATACCTACCGGAGCTACAGTAAGTTAATTTAAAGGTAGTAAACCTTTTAATTTTATTTAATAACTACATTTTATAAATATTAGGTATGACATTAAATGCGTAGCTATGGATATTTATCAAGGGGTTCGTGCAACTCAGGTATTTGTTAAAGTGGTTAGCGAGTAGAGAAAGTTTGGAAACTACTGATCTATTTGAAGAATGAAGCTAAATATATTTTATTATGTTAAGCGGACAAGTAACAGTTAGTGTGTGGATTAATAAAACTGGAAATACTTTAATAATACTATTTGCACTTGAAGTACTACTTTATTATCATTAAAAATAAAAGCTTCTTTAAAAAAACGTTCTTTCTCTTAAAAAAAAATAAGTTGTGGCCTCAGCCTATAATATGCATTAATATTAAAACTTGGTTTGGCTTCTTTTCCAACCCACCGTTCAAGATAAATTATAAGAGCCCCTATATAGGGTTGAAGGTGGAGACTTAAGATATGACTATCGATTTTTTACTCTTTCGGCATGGATGAAGGGAAATAGGAAGTGCTCTTGCGGCGTTTGAACCGGAACACTGAAAATGTGCTGAGAGTGAAATATTGCATTTTTTTTAAGGTGTCTCTTTTGGTTGTTTGTAATTCAGGCTTTGGGAAACTTTAGTAAATTTTGACTCCAACAGGGTTACGTTTCTATGTTAAAGAATGTATTAATTGAGGGTAAGGTACTCTCGTTATTTATAACTCTTCAGTTACGTTATTTTTTACTTTATAAAATAAGATATACTATTCACATTATGAATAGGACTATATTTTTTTTCTCTAAGACATGAGAGAATCTATTTACTCTTAATATTGGTAGTAATAAGAAAATCAAATCAATCGAATGATTGTGACATAATTTTAATTCAATTAAACTAAATATTCATGGAAATCCAAAGAAGTAACACATCTTCTAATTCATCCAGGCTTTCGTCTTTCCTCCTTCGTCTTCACCTTATAAGATTTCCTCCCCGATTTCTTCCATCGCTTGGGGGTCTAAACTTCAGCCTCGTCTCCCCTCCCTTCCCTTCCTCCTCATCCACCCATCACTATATTCTGCTCTCTTTCTTTCGTCCAAGGAAAAGCTATGCTTTCTCTCTCTCCGTCCCATCATTCCCCACACAATGCCCTCTTTTCTTCTCTCTAATGAATGCAAATCCGTCCTATTGCTCTGCCCCGTCCCGTGTTGCGGAACCGAGCAGAGAGAACTGGTCGTTATGGGGAAGGTAATAGTTCATATTACACGGATCTAGTTAAATGGAATTAAAAGAAGGGGGGGGTCCCTAATATCCTTTTATAGGAAAATCATGTTTCAATAATCTAAGCGAGGTAGGTCTTAATGGGAGCCTTGGGGGGGGGTTCTCAATTTGGAGTCTGTTTTTTTTGATGGGAGCTTTGACTTAACATAAATATTTCGAAGATTTTAGTCTTGAGGTAATCGAAAGTGTTAATTTGGTTAGTTATTCTGTAAAATAACATATTTTATTTTGTATTCAATATCACCTCACTCGCTTCAGTGGCCGAATGGTGGTCTAATACGGCACTCTCCCGTTAGACTGGCCTGCTGAATATGGGGAGATCGGGTTTCAAATCCCGGTTAGGTCTACTGAGGGCTGTAAACTGTTTGCAACTCTCTTTCCACGTAAATTCAGGTAGATTACCTCTACAATAGTTCCTTCCTCATCCTTACCCCAGTATATTAATAATGATCATATATGCGTATAATCTTAACAGGTGAAGACGCGGTGATAGAAAATAATACCACTTTCTTAATTTTAATATGAACAACTTATATTGAACCTGCTTCAGTGGCCGCATAGTCTTAAGGCGTCACTCTCGCAATAGACTATACTGCTGATGACAGGAAGATCGAGGTTTGAATCCTGATTGGGTTTACTGAGGTTTTTTCCCTAAATTATTTTCCACTCTCACTCACTCTTCACGCAAGTGCTGGTACACTTAATCTAAATTCAACCTTCCTTATCTGTAACTCATTAGCGTAATTAGTACATATGTATATAATCTGACCCGTTAATAAGACGCTGTGCTTTTAAAAAAGTTATTTTAAAAATAAAAATAATATATTGGAATTAGTACTTTTATCAACGAGATAATCTTAATGGTGATATAAAAAAATTAAACATATTATAATGCAATTTCATTAATATTTTGCTTTGCATATGCTACTTTAAGATTATGTATCCTTGTAGTTAGTATTTTAAAAATCCAAACCAGGGCAAAGTAAACGGTTCTTCACGTTATTAATTTTTTATCTGTAGCTACATTATGAAATGAATTTTTATTACAATATGACAGAATACACATTTTTGTAAATTCTTATTTAAAAACAAATCAAGCTTTAGAAAATAGTTTGGAAAAAAATTAGAAGTAATCTAAGTGATAATGAAAGAGATACTAGGCCTCTCTATAGGCTATACATTCCAATTACCAAAGTGGGTACCAATTGAGTTTTAATTTTTAGAAATATTTGAATTGTATTAAAATAAGGCTCTAAAATAGCATGTATAGCTTTATTAAAAAAAAAATGACACCTAATTATCTTTGATAAGGGATAAGTTACTTTAGAATTAAATTATTAATCACAACCTGTGAACGTGTGGAATGACAGGCCTCCGCCGTGGTTCGGATCCCACGTTAAACTGTAGGTCCTCCATTTCATCTCACAATCACTCTACCATTACACATTAGCGTAAGTGCGTATAAACCGAACGGGTAGTATGACGTGGTGATGATAATAATAATATAATTAAACTATATACTACTAGATAAACATATTTTCCCCCAAAGAGCTCGTCATTGGATATGCAAGTCTCGTTTACCAGCTTGTTGCTGGCAAAGTTAACTCAGCGAGTTCCTGCAATACCAGTGACATGTCTGTGAGTAACTTCACCTATTAGCAGGAGTTGCTAATTTGTTAATTTGTACAGCAGTAAGTCAACTAGGACAAGAAGAGAGAGACAGAGTGATAGTAAGGGGAAGAGAAGGGTCGTCTAGTCCCACGGGACACACTTAACACTATCCTCTTTAAGTGACCTTGAATTTGTTTTCACATGTGAGTGAGTAGGTGTATAGAGCAGACCTTATGATTGCTCCATTAATTCAAAATGTGTAAATGTTGTTAGTTAGACCCCATGAAAATGGTAGTTTATACCATTTAAGTTGTCAAAGAACTTTAGTGTGACAAGTTCTTTATCAACATTATTTTTTTATCTCAGCGTCTGACTACCGATTCAAGCTATATACATACATTAATTTCTCTAGTAGAAATAGGAATAAGGAAAGTAAAGTTTTAAAGGAAATGTTTTTTTACCTGTGTGAAGGGAGAGTGGGGAGACATTTAGGAGTAAGTTCCCTCAGTACACACGACCGGGACTCAAACTGCAATCTCCCCGTCCCCGACAATCCAATCCAACACGAGAGAGATGCGTTAGACAATTCGACCCTAAATGCGGGTCTGTAAAAAGTTGTCTAGCTTTGTCTTAATATACATTTTTCAATTCTAATGTATATACTTTTTTCTTCTGAAAGGGTAATTACGTTTAAATTAATTTTAGGCCAAGCAGCCACGCATCTGGAGAATCGGTGAAACACAGGTATTTTTTTTTTGTCTGGAAAGAACCGGAAAAACACAACTAATTTTGGAGAATATATTTAAAATACCGGAATAGTTGTTAATTGGCGACATTTAATTAAAATATTAAATTAGTAGTTCTTTGGATAGACGAAAAATTGAACTGAAGATTTAATCATGTCACACAAACATGTCTTATTAGCCCATATATAAGGGTTGTGAAGTGACAGAAGATGTATTTTTCCATCAGTCTTAAATTATCTCTTTTAAATATAGGTGATTTTACTTCACAGCTGGCCAGTTCGATGAAAAATTAAGATTTACTAAAATTTATTCAATCTAAGCTGCTTGTAAAAACAAAATTCCTTCTGGAAAATCTGAAAAACCCAAAGAATTTCGTAGTAAGAAAATAGTATCTTATTGTATACATTCGATAAATCCACCAATATTATATGTAGTGAGAAGTGATGCTAAAAAAAAAAAAATCGAATCTCTTTGAACTACAAATGGTTCCATGTGATAAAATAGCTTTCGTGCTCCCCAAACATTCTCTTGAAACCACGTATAGGTCCTACCATTACACTTTGCTTTATAAAATCGAATCAAAACTATAATTTTAAAAAAACGCCCAACCCTATAAGAAGAAGGAAAAAAAAAGAAAAGAAAAAAACTTGTGTGACCGTATTGAAGTCGATTCCACCCACGGTCGAGACCCCGCTACTTCCGACCAACGACTCTTTGTGACGAGTATATTCATCTGTATGCGAGTCTCGAAGCTGTTTCCCTTAGCAGATATGGCGGCACGGCCTGACTACTAATTTAACGTGGGAGTATCCCCTCAGGACTACCGTACTATCACTTTTAACATGACTTCACTTCCACGACGGATTTCATCTTCCTCCATGCCGCTGGCTTGCGTGTGACACTCACCCTCACACTCCATACCGTGGATTTGAACTCTCACCACATCAACGATTAGCTCAGCCATTGCTTAGTAAATATTATTATATTTGTTGTTTTCTATAATCTTCTTGATAAGCTTTTAAATTTGAGGTAATTTGACAACAAATATTCGATTGCACAATTTTAGCAAGTTTATATTTTTTTTTATCACTGCGTCTTACTATCCGTTCAGGTTATACGCTTATATACTAATTACGCCAATGGCTGTGGGAATTAAGAAGGTTTTATTTTGATGAAGTATATTCGCATTTTCATATAGGGAGTGTGGAAATCTTTTGGGAAAAACCACTCTTAGTATGCCCAACTGAGATTCGAACCTTGATCTCCCCGTCATCGACAGTCTAGTCTACTGCAAGAATAGTGCCTTAGGCCATGTGGCCACTGAAGCAGGCTATAATTAAGTATAAGCTATTAATAGTGATTCATTGATCCTAAACAATAATAATAATACTTAACACCCCGTCTTACTACCCGTACGCTTAAGTACTAATTACGCTAATGGCCTATGAATTGGGAAGGTTGCATATAGAGGAAATTAACCTGAATTTGTGTGGAGGGAAGGTGGAAGACCATTAGGTAAAACAGCCCCGAGTTCACCCGAGCGAGATTTTAACCTCGAACCCGCCTCGATGGCGTCGTTGGCTAACGCGCTAGTCGTGTTGAGCTCGACCGCCGAGGACGGGGAGATCGAGGTTCGAATCTCGGTCGGGTGAACTGGGGGTGGTTTTTCCTAAAATGGTTTTCCACTCTCCTTCCACGCAAATGCGGGTTCACTTCCTCTAAATTCAACCCTCCCAATTCCTAATCCATTAGCGTAATTAGCACTTAAGCGTATAACCCGAACGGGTAGTAAGACGCGGTGTTAAATATTATTCTAACCTCGATCTCCCCGTCCTTGGCAGTCTAGCTCAACACGAAACTAGTGTGTTAGCTAACTACGCCACTGAGGTGGGTCTAAATCATGATATTTCACGAGTTTGAAGGGGTCAGACTTGCTATTTTAGGCTTCTTGTGTACTATTGTTTAGGTAAAGTAATCAATTTATGGGGCTGGAAATTGTTATAACTAGACATGCATATGAGGTTATACAATTAAACATTTATAATAATAATATTTATACAATATAGGGGATTTTTTTTTAATGAAAAGCTAGGAAGTTGTTTGGGCTATGGCCCCAAAAGGATGACTTATGAAAGTTTGAGAAACACTGGTATAGAGCATTAATTTAACTCGGCGCGCGCGCGCGCGCGCACACACACACACACACACACACACACACACACACACGCATTTGACACATTTATTTTCATAACTTTTCATTAGAAAATGGTAATGAACTTGCAACTACGCATTCAACCCAATTCGGTGGCCGTTTGGTCTAAGGCGCTACTCTCGCAATAGATTAGACTTCCAATGCGGAGAGGTCGAAGTTCGAATCTCGTTTGGGTGTACTGAGAGTGGTTTTTCCAAAATAGCTTTCCAATCTCCCTCTACAAAAATGTGGGCACACTTCCTTCAAACATAACCTTCCTAATTCCTAAAACCATTAGCGTAGTTAATAGACTACATAAGCTTATGAACCGAGCAGGTAGTAATACATAGTTCCAAACAAAAACCACGCCTTGCGATAAGGATCTAGTCTACATTTGTAGTCTTACTGTTCTTAAAATATGAAACGGTTAGTTTATGAAGATTACATATTTATTTTTGCTAACGAATTTTTGTAAACGAATATGTTGAATGATTTGCAATAAAATATCTTGTAGAATCTTGTTGGTTTGTGGTCCCTTCAAATGGAGTTGCCAGAACTTTATGATTAATTTACTTGATTTATGACTTTTGGCATTTAGCATCTTAAATATATCCGCAGTCCAAAGAGCTTTACATATCTTACACCCCTTCACTAATTCTATAGTAATTATCATTGTCTTTGTACTAATTATTAGCATTGTTTTGGGAATGAGCCACACACATACCAGTGCAATATTTCTTGAAATAGGATTCATTCTCTTTGAGCCAACGTCAGAGACCTTGCTTATCTTTCTCACGGTTCCTTACACAAACCACAATATTAGTATTCAAAACTGAATTTCGAACAAAGGGACAGATCCCGCACCCCTCCTAACTTTTTTTTTTACTGCTTTTGACTTTTAACAAACCAACCTTTAATTTAGTATAGAGCAAGCATCATAAAAAGGAATTGTTGGAAAACCCACCTCTTTCAAAGTTAATCGTTTGAGAAATTCGTGTAACTTCCCTTCGACCCAGCTATTATTTGTTCACGAAACGAAAGAATAAATTTGCAGTTCGAGAAAGAAACAACTGTTGGAGGGAGAAGGGGGACAGATATATAGAGAGACAGGCGAAGAGATTTGGAAAGGGTTGGGTCCTTTTTGTGCTCTTTCACTGCGTCACTTCAACTAAACTCAAAATAACTTGATGAATCTGATAATGACGCTGGCATTTATATAATTTGTGCGTTTAGTATGGCAAGAGAATTAGTTGTGTGTATTAATTATAGTGTAATAGTGGCACTAGTGAGCACGTATATTAAAGCATAGGTCTTGTATTTTCTGGTCTGATGGTTACTGTAAGGTTGAGCTTCAAATATCGACTGGATATACATAGGGTTCTTCCTTAAATAGTTTCTTATCTTTTCTCCAAGCATATGTTGATAAACCTCAACGTTTCATATACCTACATCATAAGTGTAAATTTGCGGACAGTCTGGATGTTAAATAAGAGGCAAAGCAAGTAAAATTAGAGTGTAAGACGTAAAGAACGAGCGGAGTTTGAGATTTGAAATAATTATACCCACCAATGTAGGCCTTTACGTTTGATAGTTTTGATTTTTTTTTACATATTATTGAATCAACCAACCTTTATTTGTGTATCTATAAAAAAAATATAGCTGATGTCTTTAGAGGTTACTCTCCAAACACGTAGCTTATATGTGCACGCGACTAACAAACTGACTTAATCTAGAACAGTACGCCTATTACTCTAGATTCAACTCTAGCAGCTAGATATTTACTAAATGGATAGCAATATGAACCCATATAGACTTTTTTTTAAATATTTGTAATTACAAATTGAGATTTAAGGATACCCTGGACTCCTAGTTGACTTAAACAATTTGATTGTGTGATGGCTTGCTTTATCAGGCATTTTCTACAAGGGTAGGGTAGATCAGATGGAAAGTGGTCTCTTTTAATTAAGAAGGGTGGGGTTTGAGCATGACAGGATGCAAGGCTGGTTGGGTTTTTTCCACATTTCTACTTCCCTATTTCCGCAGGTGCATCTACAAGCTACTTAGTGGCTTAGCTTGACGTGTTTATAAGGCAAACAGAACTTGTTTACATTTTGGAAAACCGTTCTTATAAAAGAACGTAGAGCAGAGTCTATGATGGCTTGGAAAAATGCGACTTTAATGGGAGGAAAAACATATCACAGATACAATTTTAAGCTTCCCCACTTACCCTATCAACACTTTGTGATAAGCAATTGAAGTTAATCCTCTTCTCTTAAATCGGATAGTTTAAGCAATGCTCTATATCCCAATAAATCTAAAGCGTTCGACAAGTAGTTTGATTCCTCACCATAGGGGCTAACTGCCTTAAACAACCTATGGATGCAGGGCACAGTCCAACTTTCATAGAAAAGACTTCTTGGAAAACTAACATATTTTGTTGCGGCCAACATTAATGGCATTTTACTATTTTATTAGTGTTATTTTGTATGTATTGATAATATTTATTAAAAGTGACAACTTTAAATCACATGACTTGAGGTATAAAGTAGGTCTAGTCAAGTTTCTAGCTTGTCAAAAACAAGGCTCTACCCACGAAAACCGGACTGTAAATATGCAAACCGACCAGTTCACTTGTGCGCGCGCAGCCACTCATTTTGCGTGCCTGCTGTCCTTTATCTTTCTCATCCCTCATCGTATTACTTGGCCTTCTCGTCGGCTAATTAATCCTTTTAGAAAGACTAGAATTTAATTAACTTGAGGGAGAGAGTGCAGGGTATAAAAGAATGGTTTTTTTTTTCGCTTTTTGTATTACTCGGTGACGTGATCGTTTCCCTTAAAGATGTTGTGGATCCCCTGTTTATAAGAAACTTTTTTTCTTACATTAAAAGTGAAAATGTTGTTTGAGGTAGCCTATAACCCTGAGTGTTTTTTTAGGTAGGAGGTGTAAGTTCCTATTCCCTTCTTAAGTAAATATTTGTTTGGATAAAAATAAAAACAGGTAGAATGGAAGCCAACGCGAGTTAAGGTTCTTTTTTTGCAGTTCTCATGATCTAAACCCCATTTTTGTCAAAATAAATAAAATATTTCTTCAGTTTGTATACGATTTGTTTAGTTTTATATATGAAGTAACCAGAACATTGTTATGGGCTTCACGGGATTTGACAAGAAATATTTTAAACGAAGAGAGAAAGAAAAAAAAAGTCCTGATAAAATTACGCCATGCACATTACTAGTTATTAAAAAAACTGTTGAGATTACTATGCGTAGAAAATCAAACTTAATCTATTTACCAAAACAATTTTTTTTTAATCCAAAAAATTACGGCTCTTAGCCCATGATTTCTTCCATCTCAACTCTTTTCTCCGGATATATTAGCATGTGAAAAATACATAGCCTTTTTGATATATATATATATTAGCACTGTGTATTATTATGCGTTCGGGTTATACATTTTTGCTATATTAAATATTAAAGTGGTGTAGCAGCTCTCCCCCCCTCCCCCTCACAGTATATAATAATACATTTTATTTTAAATATCCACATCTTCAAATAAAAGATTGATATTTTGAATAAAAAATAATGCAACACTTTACTTCTCACTTAATTCATCTAAATAAATAAGTTTTTTTTAAATATTCAGATATTTAGAGAAATTACTTCTAAATACTGTGTTTGTTTTTTTTGTGACAGTTTATTTGTTGCTACATGAATAAAAACTGAAATCAAGAAAACATTTTTCAAATTGCACATTTAAACTTATCTCTTTTCATCTTAAAAATATTATGTTATTTTCTGTGTTATGTTGTTGGTGACACTCCCATAGCTGCAGGGACCTCGTAGATATGTTGTCGTGTTTTGTCAGCCACTTCTCTGTCCGGGTAGGAGGGGGGAAGGTTGCAGAGGGATGGATACACACCACACATTCCTGGTGTAATTACAACACGCAGCGACCCAAACAGAAATCTCTGTCATGGTGAGGCGGCGCGACGCTGCTCTTGGCGTCCCCCCCCCACTCGTTCCTCGCACGTCGCTTGTCCCATATCGTGTGTGGGGCCGTCTGTCTTTTTGGCCCTCAAGTGTTGGAACTATACCGTGTGCGGCGAGATAAACTATACATTGAATTTGGTAGGAATGGATACCTGAAAGGCCCTTTTTTCCTACCAAAATTCTAATGCAGTAGACTCTCGATTAACCGAGGTAACTGGGACTGAGCCCACCTCGGATACGAAAAACTCGGATTACACGGAGCTTGTAGGACTTATCGATTACAGTAGGATTTATAGGAACGTACGGAATCTGTACGTTTCTTGTAAGTTTCAAATTATTAATCTATTAACACAAATTACATTACATTACTGTATTATAGAGCTAAGCTAAGTTTATAAAAAATAAACATTAAATAATGTGTTTAAAAATGGACACTTTGACAAAATAAGTGCCTCGGTAAGCACGGAGTTTCAGATAAGCGGGGCTCTGATAATCGCGAGTCTACTGTGTGAAGTAAGATCTTTTTTCCTACCAAAATATTATTGTATAGTTGGATATAAGTAGAAAAAGAATCCTTTCAAATTTCCATTACTATAATTATCTTTATCAGGGCTTGTTACAGAGGAATACAATTTCCGTTAACGTGCAATGGGTCTTACTACCAATCTGGACTAGTTGTATATTAATGGTAAAGTTATAAGGAACACCTGGCCGCTCTGAACTAAAACACCCACCTCCTCGTCAGGGTCAAACCAGATAAGAAGAGTGTTTTTATTCATCTATGTTCACATTAATGTGGGGATGTAGGAGACGGGTGAGAAGGTAAGTGTTTTTGCATTTTTTTGGCCTAATATAAATAAAATTTTGCTTCAGAACAAGCATAAGAGTTTAATTTTTTTTTCTATGTGGTGATATCAACAGTTGTTGAATATAATGTAATGAACATAGCAACATTTAAATGAAGAGAAAAAGTGGTCATTAAGTTCAAGGACATACTTGATCGATATTTAAGAACTGTGAAATTCACCATGTTAAGTAACTTATTAAACTCAATGTTTCTACTTCAGAAATATTTGATTTATTTTGATCCAAAAAAAGTGTTGATCTAAAAAAATTGAAAAACACCTTAACTCGCGTCTCCTACACACCTACAAGAATCGAAAATCTTTATAGTTTGTGGGATTTAATACTTTGTTAAATTTCATTTGAGATTTTTTCGATTTAGTGCCTTAGTTAAAAATAGGTTAAGGAGAGGGGATTTTTTTTAAGCACTGCATCTTACTACCCGTTCGGGTTATACACTTATGTAAGCATTACACTAATGGTTTTAAGGAATAGGAAGGTTATATTTAGATGAAATGTACCAACATTTGTGTGGTGGGAGGGTGGAAAACCTTTTGAAAATATCACCCTCAATGCACCCAGTCAAGATCTCCCCATCATATGTAGTATAGTCTACTGCAATAGTAGCACCATAGACCATGCGGCCACAAAAGCGGGTGATTGTTTTTAGTAAATGCACCAAAACTCATCAAGGAAATAAAAGTTTGATAAGTAGATTTAAAACCAATACAAAATAATTATTTAATTTCATTATTGACTAAAGCTAGCTATATTATTTGCTATTTTGGCATTACTATGATTTTAGATTTGGTGTATGACAATAAAAATAACTAAATAAACTTGTAGAATGGTCAAATTTCTATCTAGATTATAATTAAATCATTTATTGTCAATATCAAACATTATCCTTCCATGCTACAGTTGGGTATATCGACCTAAATCGTCACAGATTTTTTTTTATACTCCTCAAACTGGATGACTTACTCACCCAAATCCTCCAATCGTTCTTATACCTTCCTCAGTAGTGACGGAATTCTAACCCCAATCATCCAAACATTTGTTTCCCCTCCAAATATTGATGACATACTCACCTAAATGGTCCCAGTGTTTTTTTACCTCACTCACTCTAGACGGAATACACACCTAAAGCATCCAAGCATTAGTTTACCCTCTGAATACTTCACGGAATACTAATCCAAGAATTTTATAATAATTTTATCAGATTTGACGGCATATTCACCTAAATCCTCTAGGCACTTTTAAACTCTTCTCAGACATGACGACATACTCACCTACAAGCCTTATTTCTTTTCTTCTCAGACTTGACATAGGACGTTTGGCATATTTCAAGAACTTCCTGGTTTTAAGGTGGGGTGCTTGTGAACGTGAGTTTAGGGCCGTATTTTTCAAGTTTTTATAGACTAGACCTTTTAGGCCAAAATGAATCAAATATTTCTTCTATAGAAACATAGAGTTTAGTTTTCTTCAAATGTTAATCTCAACAATTCTTGAATATCTTTCAAAGGTGTCCTGGAATTTAGTGACGACTTTTTCTCTTTATTTAAAAAGTTTATCACAAAATGCCGCTATCCTTATGACAGATATTCAAGAACATTTGAAATTAATATGTGAAGAAAACTAAACTATATGTTTCTATAGAAGAAATATTTAATTTATTTTGGCGAAAAAAGTTTATTCTGTAAAAACTGCAAAGTTAATGCACTAAACTGGCGGCCATTAGCACCCCACCTTAAGTCGTGTATTTCCAGACATTTGTGATATCCCTTAGATATTTTATAAGTGCTTTAACTGCCAATTTAGAAAGCGCTAGGGCTATAGTGGAATGATCCCCATTCTATTTGATTTTAAGTGATGTATCTTTTACTAATGCACGCTACTCATTTTGATATATATATATCTAAATATATATACAATTATTTTTTAGCGCTTCCCATCTCGTTTGTTTGTATACATATTCAAAGTTTAATTTATTAAAGAGCTTTAATAATGTATTCACAAAGAGTAGACCTACATAATTATTCTATGTTTACAGTTGTACAAAAATTATTGACCTCTGACTGCATACATTAGTAATTTAATTAAACATTCATCAAACTTACCTTTCTATTTTGCTGACTAGATATAAGTGTATGACTAATCATCATATTGTTCTACATAAAAATTAAAAACGTTTCTCGTTACTTTTTCATCTAAAGAGAAAGTATATTAATAGTAAACATTTTCGACCCCGTAACTATGATGACTTGAGTTTTATGTGATATTTGATAATTCGATTTATCTACTATTTTGTTTAAATTTATATCTGAGGAGTGTTTGACATGACAAATAAAACTAAATACTTATTCTTTTAATGTTAGTTTACTGAATACTTTTTTTTAAACTTGAAATATTTTAAAAATTGTTTCATGATTTAGTTTAAAATGAGTTATGTTAATATTTTTTTACAATATCAATAGTTTTATATTTTTATTGAAAAAATATTACACAGTAGTTTACTGATGACCTAATTTGGAATAATTTTAAATTTATGAAAAATATTTTCTGCGTTATTGTTTCAAACTTGTATCTGGGGTCTATTTCACATGATAAATATATTTATTTTTCTAAAATAAATTTATTTGAACATCGTTTACTTATGGAAAATTTTAGAACTGTTTAAAATTCTTTGAAAATTAATATAAGATTTAGTTTAAAAAGGAAATCTGGGAATTTGTTTTTCATGATAAATAAGAATATGTTTTAATTAAAAAAATTGAGCTTAATTTACAAATAAATGATTTTTGACAGTTTGAAATTTGCTAGTAATATTTTAAATTTTTTGTTTAAAATGTATTTATGAAGAGTGTTTATTATGATTAACAAGGTGTGTTTGTTTTATTTTCTGAGGAAAACTTACTCAAGGCTAGGTGACTCAAAGTCTAATTTTGATAGTTTTTTCTAAGCTCTAATACCATCTTAAGTTTTTTTTTGTGTTGTATAACAATGCCCTTGTAACTTGGTTATTTATATCCAACCTCTAGACAGGAAGACTTCTTACCGAATAATACCACGAATTTGTTAAAGTGATTAAGTTTTGGCCTCTCAACTTAGTACTTAGTCAATAAAAATAGAATTAAATAATTTGTATTACATTTTTACCTATACTGGGTGACATAGGCATCAACCTCATATCACAGCATAGATTTAAAAATATCATATTATTGAATGTGAAAATTGAAAGCTTTAATTACTTGCTCTATGGCATTAGGCACTCAAAAGCTCATTGCCGCACTTACAAAAGTACACCACCTACTCCTATCTTTATCTAGTTCTATACAATCAACCTTATTACATCCTATCTTTTTCAGGTCAATTCTTATGTTATCCCTCCATCTGCTTCTAGGTCTTCCCAATGGTCTCTTCCCATCGATTATTTTAACTGCATCATAGGCATTTTTAAAAATATATGTACAATTGATGTACAGTCATATTATATTCCAACTTTTTTTTAAATCTTTGCCGCATGGTAAAAGTCTGATACGTTGATGATCTATTTCGCCAAAATTCACACTGATGATCCCCGATTATTTCCTCTGCATATTGCGTCAACTACATTAGAAAAATATTATATAAGATTCTGTAGAATTTTGGTAGTAGTGTGCTACCTCTATAAGTATTAAAACTTTAGGTCAAATACATGTATTGAGCCTACATTCAATTACAACCTGTCATGCAGAGTTTTACCCAAATAATTTTACAAAATTTATTTCAGTTAATGGAATGGGAAGCCTAGACTGGACACATTTTATCGTGTTCTTCCAAAAACATATTTTTATTATCGAATCGTTAACACCTAGTGCACCTGGCGTTCTATTGGTAAGGTGTCAGACTTCTGTGCTGTGGGTCCAGGGTTCAATCCTCTGTCCCGGCACAGATTTATCTGATTGCCAAACCCTACCTTCACCTCTGACAAGACGTGTATTAATCACAACTTGTGAAAATGTAAGCTTACAGCTCTTAACTCTGACACCATCTGTCAAAATAAAAATTCTTCTGGGCACATCTTACTCTGTATGGACGTAAATTATTAGATCTGATAAACTTCTTTTTAAGTCATCAGAAAAAAAAAATCAACTGTTAGCTCGAATGTAGCGTCTAAAGCTAATTGAAAAAATATAGTACCTCTAGCTATCAAACTAATATTCATTTTTCTTACCACCGCTACTATACGGACCTATTATAGCTCTGAACACAGCCGTGAAAAACAAGAGGCGGGGGGAGGGTAGGGTAGAGGGAGTCAAAACTCTAAAACCTCATTCCAGCTCTCTCACTTGGAAATGTACACTCTTATTTTTTTGTCGAGGGTGTATCTTGTCTTTTTTTTTTTATATATATAACCCCTAGATTTTTATGTTGTGGGGCGTGAAATTTCGTGTTAAGGTGGGAAGATACTGAGATGGGGTAGTACAACTCGAAAGGGTTGGTTGAGATGTTTTTTCACTTGTGAAACAGAAGGGTAACATTTTGGTTCTGTTTGAAATAATTGCCAATTGGTTGAATCAATGACACACTAGGAATATTTATTTGTATGATTGAAGTTAATGCATTTTAGTCATCTAAACACAAATAGGTAGGCTAATGTCTTAAAAGCTTGGTGCCTTTAATTTTTACCATCCTTAAAATTTTTAATCATTGCTTTTTTTTTTTNAAATAGGTAGGCTAATGTCTTAAAAGCTTGGTGCCTTTAATTTTTACCATCCTTAAAATTTTTAATCATTGCTTTTTTTTTTTTCAAAGCATTTTAAATTGTAATTTTAGGGATGATTTTATTTTTCTACAAGTCTTAAATTAAATTAATAAAATAATACCTACATGTGTGTGGCTGAATTTCAACAAACATTTATTATATATTATTAAAAAATAATAATATAACTACATTCTAAAAGTTTCTACATGTGAAATGTATACACTTTACGTTTAGTCACAGTAGTAAAGTATTTTGGTATGTTTGATAAACATTTATTTATTGATGGCAAAAATAAATTATGGACTACATGTCTTACTACCCATCCAGATGGTCTGCAGATCAACACTAATAATTTACGCATGATTAAGGTAGAATTTAGGGTAAGTGTACCTACATGTACTTAATGATCTACCACTAGTTAAACTTGGACGGGGTTTAAACCCCGTCATCAAATTAGATTTACGAGTTTTCCTGCCATGTAGCTTATTTATTTAACGTAATTAAAATTGAAATGAATATTTTATTAGAAAGCAAATGGTTATAAAATTGATGCTGCGATCTTACGGTTAGTCTAACTCTAAAAACTGTCTTAACAACTTTGTAATAAGGTGATATGAAATGAACGCCTGTTAAATGACATTTGGTGTGCCCATGCTGATAATGTGACCTTATTTGAAATCTAAGGTCATTTACCATTGTGCGTATTTGAACAGTTGACTTTTAGTTCTAACAACAAGACATATCTACAAACATACACGCGAGAAGTTGTATTTTCCGACATAGCCTGTCAATGACTATTCCTTTCACCTTTACATAAAAAAACTGTGAGAACAAAGAATATTTTCTGCCTTGTCCGTGTTTCCATCCAACGGAGATTCGATTATTTTTTTTTACTTTTTTTTGAAGAGTCAATATTTGAGTGACCCTTCTCTTAAAGGCAATATTGATATATCATTTTAAAGTTCGTACGGCTAGGAACTTTACAGAAAAAAATAGTATTTCCTTTCTGTTCAACAAAGAATTAAATTTTAGGATACATTTAACCGTGTCTTACTACCCACCTGGTCTATCCTAATTTAACTAAACTAATAATGTAGCCCGCTCTAGATTATAAAGGGTACAGGGGCGGAAAAGCACAAAGTCACAATACACACAGTTACCAGGACGACTTTAATATCTAAAACACCATAAAGACACCAGAAAATACTTTTTTTAAAATTAATTTAAATATGAGATACCTCTTTTAGACTATAATCTCATGTGAAATATAAAGGTTTGGTAATTGTCTAACAAATGGCAGCGCTCGCTGAGTTTGAGTTAAAATTGAATTTTCCCTCCTTTTCCCCTGTATCCTTAATATGAAAGCTGTAACTCCGAAGAAATGTACTTGCACTTGCGTGAAGCGACAGGAGGAAACCATATAGGGGACAAAACTTATTTCTTTATTTTTTTTATTTAAAGTAACCGTTAGGGCTATGTGCATACATTAAGTACGCTAGTGGAATAAGGTCGAGAAAGGTACATTTTAGAGTAAATGTACCATCATTTGCGAGGACGGAGAGTGCGATACCATTTAAGTAAAATCACCTTCAGTGCAACCGATCAGGATTTAAACCTCGATTCTGGTAATCTAGTCTGGCATGAGAGGGATGTGTTAGACCACGTGACCACCGGTACGGGTAAAAAACATTCTCACTATATCCGGATGTTGTCTGAGCCCCGACCTCCCAATAGTTGGTGAACCAGACGACGTGAACTCAACGTTTTGTCCACGTGCCTACCGATGTTGTTTTTAAAATTCCACTTTACCATAACTTAATTTTAAATGTTAAAAAGCAAGATTATTTATGACCACATAAAGATGAGAATAAAAATGTGATGATACACAAAGTTTCCTCGTAAAAAACATTTAAACAATACAAATTTTTCAATTATTTGGTTTATGGTTTCCATGATTTCCATGTCTCTCTTTTGTTAATTTGATTATAAGATAAAATAAAATATTTTCAAATAGCGAGAAAATGTTAGAGCTCTATAAAAATACTAGCATTTTATCGTTCGTCAATAAACAGGATTATATAGCACATGAATCTTATTAAAATCTAATCACAGCTGCCTGAAAGAAAGTCTTTGTTAGTTTTCATTATCTGGGAAGTGTGCTTACTGTAGATTTCTACTTTAGAAAGTAAAACTATTCTTGTACTTGTTCTTATAAAGCCCTACTTCAACCTATATTATTTACTTAATATACTATAAACCCGTTGTTGTTATTATTATATGGAGAAAAATATTAGGACAGTAAGAAAACTTATTTAATTGACTTTGATGAATTTACAAACTAAGCCACATGTTCCCAAGTGGCGACATTTGAATTGTGATGCCAATTTTAATTATTTTTAAGAAACACATCGATCAGGGTTGAATTAAAAATGGTTTTTTCCTTCCAATTTTATTTTTCTATTGCGATAAAACTACATTTAATCTTAGAGATCACAACCATTGATACACTGGTACTTAAGTGTTGTAACATGATTAAAATTAAAGGTTTTATTTATGAGTATTACTCCGAAAATTATAGACATATCAATTACCTTCTTTTCCTAGTCTATATTTATAAAAGAAAAAAAAATCATCTGTGACAAAAGAGATTAACTTACCTTAATATATATCTTCCCTCCTTCCTTATTCCCACGACACCAAATTACAACGCATTAATTCCTTAATTTGCACGAATTTGTAGATACATGGTTGCAGAACTTTGACTTACAACTAGCAGCACCATCTATCAAGCGCAACTTTAAATATATTAGGCCTATATGGCGTTCCTGACGCACAGATGATAGTATAATAGTCATTTCGTTTGCTTCTAGAAGAACCAACTTGCTAAATTTTATCCTTTAAAACAAAAATGTATGAACATTGTATTTAAGTACCATTCGAACTATAGGTATTTTCAACATGCCCGGAAAACTTTGAGGTGAATTAACCTCATAAGTCAAGGACTCAACTGTAATCTAACACTATCGATTCCTTAGAAATTCTGATGAAAACAAAATCAACATGAGACAATCTCTATTATAACTTCATGGATTCAGTCGAAGAAAACTGCGAAAGTTTATACAAACAACTTGAACTTTATTTAAATGACTATGCTAATAGATTTACTTTCATATTATCTTAATATTGGTTCTTGCGCACATGCATGCATAAATAATCTGTGATTAATTGAATCTAAAATAAGTTGGACACTGTACGTTCCACAAATAAGTAGATTATTAATACTATACAGAATAACACAGGACTTTTGTTAAGAAATTTATCAACTGTTTAGAAAATACGATATGCCTTAGTAAAATTAATATTTTACAAAATACATTTAAATTTAATATTTAAGTATGTTGTGTGGCTAAGTTCTTAACGTTTCGCTACATGTATTCGTCTTCATGGCAGAAATAGTACGATAACGAAGTTTACCAAAAGTATAAGACATCCTTATTTACTATACAATTATTTATTATTTTATTTATTATGAACAAGCATGGGGATTTGTATCAACACATGGCATAAAAATTAACTTTACTTATGACAGCACACAGGACTATATTGTTTTTGTCAAATGTTGGCAAGTACTATTCTGACAAATAAAAAATTATTGGAAAAACTTCAACTAATTAAAAGTAAAATAATTTGTTTTGATGCTGTCACTTTGAACAATTAGTATCAATTCTCTTAAGATGATGATTATGATGATGATAATAATAAAGTCTTTGTCAATGTTGAAAACAGTTTTATTGAATGTTCCAAGCCAAGAATGTTACCCTGGAATATCAGTTTCGGGATGGACCCATACAATAATATTGAAATAGTTAATCATAGCCGAAATTCTAACCAGTTTCCCTTGGACCCCAAATCCCCCTGCTTATCCTTTTCATCCATAGAAACGGGTAACAAATATATCAAGAGGGTTGTAAATAGATTTATGCAATTATCTTCTCCAGTTTAAATTTTTTTTTAAATGTATAGAGTGTGATTAAAAAATTAGGTTTCTGTTATTTGATATGATAAACGAAGTTGCATCCAAACCACACAGCATGACACATATTTGAGCCATCGCGTTTCAGGGAAATTGGATATATCTCACGCGTGCGTGGTTCCAATATATGTAAAGTTAATATAGCCGGCTGCGGATAGGCGGATCTAATGGTTGTACAGTTTTGGGAACAATCAAACAGGGATGTGAAGGGGGGGATTAGAGGATGTAGGTACCCTAACAATTTCCATCTGCTCTCTAGCATCCACTACATGTACGCCACGCGTATGCACACGCACGCATACGTGACAATAACGTATTGACCTTTTTATTCCAAACAATTTAAGGTGACTCCCCTCCTTCCTCAGTTTTTTTTTTTTTTCTCGTTTACTCCA